>JALPQI010002381.1:0-106240 GCA_025490895.1 Thaumatotibia leucotreta
TACAGGTAGAACTATTTAAAATGTAATTCGTTTAAATTAGATGTAATTACTTTAAATATATAATTGTAATAGGCATGATGACTGGCAAGTCAAATCAGCATCTTTTTTCGAACTGTCAAAACGATCCCCACTATGGAATAGCATGGAATTTTTAACCGACTTCAAAAAGGAGGAGGTTAACAATTCGTCGAAATCTTTTTTTTTTTTTTTATGTATGTTCCCCGATTACTCGAAGACGCGTGGACCGATTTGAAATATTCTTTTTTTGTTTGAAAGGGTATACCTTCTAGTTGGTCCCATTGTCACCGAATCCAGATCTGATGATGGGATCCTGGAGAAATCGAGGGAACTCTTCAAATGTTGTAGGCACACATGACATTTTTCATTTATTTTCGAAGACTAATCAAGTATTTGCATCTAGTCATGAACATCTTAAGTTGGTGATCTGATGATGGAAGGTACAACTCTTTAGCAATTAGGAGTTGGGGGATAATTCTTTAAATATAACATATTTCGTGTATTTTGGAAGCTATTTGAGTATTTGCCTTTAGGTGGTCATCCTTTCATGTTGGTGAGCTGATGATGTAAGGTACAACTCCTTGGAGATTAGGAGTTGGGGGATAATTCTTTAAATATAACATATTTCATATATTTTGGAGGCTATTCGAGTATTTGCCTTTAGGTGGTCATAGTCTCATGTTGGTGAGCTGATGATGAAAGGAATAACTCCTTAACGATTAGGGGTTGGAGGATCATTCTTTGTATATAACAAATGTCATACATTTTCGAGATCTATTCAAGTGTTTGCTTAGTAGTTATGACATGTCGGTTAGCGGTTAGTGATTCTTTAAATAATATTGGCATGCTAGGTCTGTTACCTTTGAAATTGTTTTTGTATTCATACAAGTTCGCCAGTTCAGGTTTTATGGCCTACTACAGTGCAGTACATTCTAATTATAAGTATTTAGAGCATACTGAATAACGATTTTATATTTACACTACTAAAAAGCAAAAAATAAAATATTTTAAAAATAAAAATAAAACCGCCTTCAAAAATTCGCCCGAACTAAAAAGTTAAAAATAATTTTGGTTTTACCTTTTACCCTATTCATTGAAATAAAACATTATGGCTAGGTACCCTACAGATTTCTTAGAAGTCGGTGCCAAGCCAAATATGTTCACTTTGCGAGTACTTATATGTATTTGATAGAGCTTTGTAACACTTTCACTACGGCAATTAGTTAACATCGCAATCAACCATACTCGCATCGGGTCGAATAGATCTGATGCCGTCGCGAAGGTGGTAACTTACCTACTGTCACTCCGGTTATGCTTTCATGAAAATGACTGAGGCAGACCATTCTGTTGATAAAAGCGTAATCGGAGTGACAGTAAGTTACAAAGCTCTGTCTAATATATACCTATGAACGTTCGGCTTGGCACCGACTTCTAAGAAATCTGTAGGGTACCTAGCCATAATGTTTTATTTCAATGAATAGGGTAAAAGGTAAAACCAAAATTATTTTTAACTTTTTAGTTCGGGCGAATTTTTGAAGGCGGTTTTATTTTTATTTTTAAAATATTTTATATATGAAATACTCAAAAGTGACGTCACGTTTGAGTACTGCCAAATGACCTACTCTTTTAAGTTCTTTTCAATTTATTAAATAGAAGTTCTGTACAAAAATTACTGCAATCTACATCTTAGTAATAATTTCTTTGTGTATTATGTCGTGCATAATGTTAAATAATTTATTTTAACTACAGTCATCATCCCTATTATTACTTTATTTTTATTTTCTTACCGATATAATTTAAGTGCTCTATTACTGTTACTGTTACAAGCTATAGTTCTATAAACCTAATAAAATATCGTTATAGTACTATAGTTTGTTTATTTAACTGTAATTTACTATAATATTTCATAATTACATGCTTTGGCATGCATTAATTATCTGGCCCTGCTTAGGGCGCGAGACCACAGTGCACAGGCTCCCTGAAGTGAATGATAGGAAAATGATTCTTTATACTTGCTTTATTTATAAAGAAGTTGCAAACAATGTAAACAAACCATTCAAACGTATATTCATATTTTATTGTTTGAATGGTTTACAATAATTTCCTGGTTTATTTCATAATAAATAAATATCTTGGGACAAATTACACAAATCAACATAATCTCATGGTAAACTCAACTAAGGATTGTGGATACCAAGTGACGATATTGTATATGATAGATACATGTATAGATAGAGGTACTTAAATACATACACAGCCACAGCCAAGGAATAAATATTTGTGATAAATTAATACACAAATAATGTCCTCAACGGGATTCTTTGTAGGCATGGTTACTACTAACTAGGCTACAGAGGCTGACAAAAAGTTAATTAAACAGTTAATAACACAGTTAGACACAGCATAGTATTTATGGAATTAACCCTCCGCATACAAGGTGAAAAATGTTTACATGACGTATTTGGAGTCTGGTATACCCCACCTCCTATGCTGAAGGTGAAAAAAACATTCCCTATAATAACAACATTTAGTTTTCATACTGCATATGAATTCTCTGATTGCTGTTGCACAGTTTCAATTTCACTGTATTTTGATATGGGATTCCTTATCAATGCTTATCACGTTCAAGTGTAATGAGCAACTAAAAATAAACACTGTGTGTATAGTAATAGAAAACATTATCTCAGTTGGAAGAGTTAACCACTAATGGTGACTCAAATTCCTTCAACAAAGCAAATAGAAAAAAAAATTAAAACTTAGTCAGGGTAAATGGGAAGGTAGCTAAAACCTTGGTTTTCACCTTTTTCATGATAAAAGTTTGCAACATTTGGTGGCTGAGATCTAAATTTATCTGGCCGAAAACTGCCTAAGCTGCACTACATTGAATTATTGTTTACTTTCAATGAAGGTTTTGTAGATTGGGGACTTTCTTAATTATGCAAAATAATAGACAAGATTATTGATGATCATTTAAAAAATGGAAACAAACTAGATAAATTAAACAGCCATTTAACAATCTGTCTTAATTGTGTCCACACTTTTTGAGAACTACTCTAATATTAAGCCTCCTCTATATATTTTTTTAACTTATAACACTTATATGTATATAACTAATGGTCCTCAATGAGGGTTTTTGATACTTTTTCTGCCGCTATGGGCAGGTGAGATGGCAGCACTGAGCCGACCGTTTAACGAACTGTCAAAATAATTACGCGCATTTATTTTTCAACATATTTATAGGTTTATTTATTCCGAAAACCATTACTTTAGGCATATTGTTACCTAAAATAAATAAATAAAATAGTTCCAAGTCAATTCTCATGAAATTAACAAAGTTAAAGTAATTATTTTTAATACCAGTTACTTTGCGCGCCTGTTTTATAGCTCCGTCTTCAGTTCGATGACCGTGTAATAGTCGTAATCCATTACAAAATCAATTCTCTTCCAAATAAAATAGAATTTCAATATTTTAGGCCCAGGTGCCTATGAATAGTATGAATCTGACAGTTGTCGAGACCAGGTGCGTACGAAGCGCCGCCTGGTGGCAGAAAAATTTTCGAAAACCCTCATTACTTGGATGTATTACTTATAATTTGACACAAGGCATTACCTTACTAACCATAAGGTGACATGAGGACAATCCAATTTGAATAACCATAAAACATTTTTTTTTAATAATAAAATAATAAATAAATATCTTGGGACATCTTACACAAATCAACCTAGTCCCACGGTAAGCTCAATTAAGGCTTGTGTTGTGGGTACGAGGCGACGATATATATAATAGATATATACGTATAGATACTTAGATACATACACAGCCATGACCAAGGAACAAACATTTGTGATAAATAAATACACAAAGAATGCCCTCGCCGGGATTCGAACCCGGAACCTCCAGCTTCGTAGGCAGGGTCACTACCAACTAGGCTACGGAGGCTGACACTAGGCTACGGAGGCTGACCTGATTTTTTTTATAATGTATAATGACTCAACCTATAGTCCAGTGCTACAACTATGGTCCACAATTCACAACTTCAACTTGTAAGTAAGCATCAATGGAAACCTTTTTTATTTTATCTAAGTTATTTCATCATTAATGTGGAGATTTTTTCGTTATAATCATTAAAATATTAATTGAACTTAGTCAATATTATTAAATTTCGTTTTGTAAATCCAAAAGGTTAAAGGTTAGGCGTTTTTGGACTGTGGTTGGGATAGTTTTATGGTGCACAGTTGAAACTCCTTCCCTTTTGGACCCGGGGAAGCCGCCCGTCACAAGCTCCCTCAAGGAAATAGTTTATGTTTTAGGCAGAGATTATGCTTGTGAGGGGTCATAAGGGTCCAACTTGTGGGCGCATGCAAGACGTCTATAGTAAACATTAGATTTATTAGCATTTTTTGTCTGGGTGCTCTTCCTCTGTCGACATAGAACTGTTGTTGTATAGCCATACAAAGTATCGTAAGTAGTGAAGAAACCATTCTACAGATACTTTCCACTGACAACACTAACTATTATATTGACACGGACTTACGTTGGTTCATTTTGAGCACCATGGCCCGGTAGAACCTCGTGAAGGGCGCCATAATGCGATCCCGCAACTTCCGCGGATCCATTTATCACTAATTACTGTTCACTTTACCGCTAAACAGGCTTATTCACATGCGCATCGCGCTGAGATCACTTGCACGACGTAAACACTAAATTTGACACACATTATAACTTCCTAAACGATTTTTTACAGTGAAAAAACAAGCAAAAATAATCTTTAAAAAAAATATGTAGAGGCAACATTATAAGTCTTCAGTTTATTCGAAATTAGAGATTCACGTAGTATAAATTACTTATTTCGTTTCAGATGCGGCTGTGGAAGTAGTTTTAATTTTAATTTGAGTCGTAATGTTGACATCACAAACAACCGCTACGCGAGCGGAGCCCGTGCTCTGACAACTTGGGTATCGATATCGACCGCGCAGCACCGCCGCCCACATTCAAGCGCTGGGATTCATCGTTGTCGATAAAAGATGTAGGTAAATTCGGACTTCGGAGCAACCAAATTTTTTTTGACAGATATATGTCACAGATAGTTTAGGATTAAAAAATAGTACATTACGACACAAGTGCGAAAAACATGAAATTCGAAACGAGTGGGCGATGTTTTAAAACACGACCGATAGGGAGTGTTTTAAATCGACACGAGTTACGAATTTCGTTTCTACACGTGTCTCGTACGACGTTTTTTAGTGCAGATGGCCCTCCGAAGTTTTGGACCTGACGTAAAATGACACACTTCTCGCACTAGAGCCTAAAACAGGCACCATCTGTACTAAAAATAATATTTTGATACTTTTGTTTTAGTTCTCACATGTTCCTAGAAATTTGATTAAATGACGAATTTCAAATAATCTCATAAACGGGGCATGTTAGCAAAGAGAATAGTGCATTACGACACAAGTGTGAAAAACATGAAATTCGAAACGACTGGCGATGTTTTAGAACACGACCGATAGGGAGTGTTTTAAATCAACACGAGTTACGAATTTCGTTTGTGCACGTGTCTCGTACGACGTTTTTTAGTACAGATGGCCCTCCGAAGTTTTGGACATGACGTAAAATGACACACTTCTCGCACTAGAGCCTAAAAAAGGCACCATCTATACTAAAAATACTATTTTTACATAATATTATTTAGAATGCATTTTATTTATTACCTTTGTATAATCGTTTATGTCGAGTAAGTGTTAAAATAAGTTTGTGTTTTTCTTTAATTTTAACTGAATGCACGTCACATCGTATTTCCTTTAACTATCTCATGTGCACAGAAAAAACAAAAATATATTAGTGTCAAAACAAAAGTGTTTTTGTATGTCCCGCCAAAAATGTAAGTATAATTATAGTAGTAACACTACAACGAATAAACGGTCTTTAATTCTTTGTCTATTATTAGAATTTAGAATGCCGCAATTATTAATGGTTGCTCAGCTATGTGGTCCCTTTATTGAATGACGTATAGAGTATAGTATAGGCAATCATATTTAGTTGTTGCAATAGCGGTTTCCATTTAATATACAAAAGCAAGTCTAGTTTAAAAACGAATTACCTGTTCCTTAAGGTCTAAACCCACTAGACCGTACCATACCATGACCGTAGCAGGAACGTATCAGACAAAAAAATGTTCTTTGTATTGAAAAGTATGATACGGTGTTGACCAGCACCGGAACGTCCTAGTGGCCAGTCTCGTACTTTTCAACACAAAGAATATTTTTTGTCTGGTACGTTCATGCTACGGTCATGGTATGGTACAGTCTAGTGGGTTTAGACCTTTATTAGAAAAGGTAACAACAAATACTGATTTGTGGTCCAACCCACGTGAAATATTTTTTGAAGGAAAAAGTACATCTTAAAATACCATTCTAATACAAAGCTAAACCAAAACCGAAAATCTCAGCCTGAGCTAAAACTAGCTTTAAAAAATATTCTCAAATTTCTCCTCACCCTCAAACGTCTGTTAATTTCGCTAATACAAATCCCAGTGCCAACAAATGGCACCTAGTCTCCTACCAACCTTTACCTACTCGTTTTCTAGCGCAAGCCCAATGATAGAAAAAAAAACTGCTCAAAACTTTAAAGAAAATATATATGATGATTACTGATTACCGTACATGGGTCATCGATACAGGAGTGTATCATTTATTGAAATTTTGGTACTGGTCATTGTTTCAATTGTTTCGATTATATAGCATTAGGCAAGCTACGAAACGACTGTTGTATAGTGTAATTAATATAATATTTACAATGCATATGCTTGCAAAGTACCCTTTTTAAGGGTAATCTTATGCACAGAAAGAGATACTTTTCCGCACGTGTGCAGGAATGATTTATCATAGTACTTTTCCGCATGGCCTGGTTGGTACTACCGAGATAGTCTGGTTTTCCTCGCCAAATACATTGTAAAATGTTGTATGACATGATACATATGTTGAAATGTAGGCTTCTCTCGTGTCCGTATAAAAACACTCGCTTCCCTTGTGTTTTATAGTCACCGACACTCGTCCTTTAAATAGCCTACTTTCCACACTTGGATCATAAAAAGTATTATATTATTTTTCAACCTTTATTCTGAGCATCGATAAAAGAAAACGCACATCACTATTATGCAGCTTCACTAGCGCCAGTGTCGAAATATGAAAATAATCTGACATTGACATTTTGCTTCACGTTGCCATAAATATAGTAGTGTTGCTAGTTCCATTAAAAATCCCTCAGTATGCCCATGTTATGCCCTCACTATGCCCTCAGTATTCAAAACATTGACAGTGAATCAAACAGAGGGCCTAGTGTAGGTAATAATAATAACTTATAAAAAACGTCTCGATCGCGTTTACGTTTTCATCGTCATTTGTATGAAATAGCGATGAAAAACGTAAACGCGATCGAGACGTTTTTTATAAGTTATTACACACTAGGCCCTCTGCTCGAAAACAGTTTTTGATTTGAGTCGTATTTATTATACAGGGTGTCTTCAAATTGGTGATACACAATAATAAAACATGAATCTGTTAATGGTTTTGAACAACTTTTAATATGGGACCAAATATGAAAACTCAAGAAAAAAACCGACACTTCCATAGAAATGTGCTATGATAAGTTGACCAAAATGTATGGAAGCGTCAATTTTTTTCTTGAGTTTTCATATTTGGTCCCATAGTAAAAGTTGTTCAAAACCATTAATAGATTCATGTTTTATTATTTTGTATCACTAATTTGAAGTCACCCTGTATTATAGAATAGGCTAAGGTACGGTCCATTCATCCTCAGCTGTCTTATCTAGTAAACAACTTTTTAACCTAAAAGTACACGTTTTCTGTTGTAATCTGCTGTTTCCTTGATAAAAAATTAAGCAATTTACTAATCACTACGGACGGAGTGCACAAATACGGACTCAGGTATTTTGGTACCTATACGCAAATATGGCAGTTTACAACAGAAGACGTGTACTTTCAGGTTAGAAAGTTGTTTACTAGATAAGACAACTAAGGATGAATGGACTTTAACTATAATCGGGTAAACCCATGGAAAACCAATGTAGGTGCGAAATACTGCTTATTCATTGTCAATTTTTCAACTTGCTACCTTTTCTACTGTTGAGCGGTTTGCCAGACTATACCTAGGTACTTAATTTACCACATTGACATATAAAAAGATTTATTTAATTTTATATTTATATCAATGATTTACATATATTGAATGATCCCCTTTCATTAACCGACTTCATATTTATATCAATGATTAACCATCAACTTAATTTTCCCCTTAATGTCAATTTTGATTAGAACTTAAAACATTTTTTTGGCATTTATTTTGTGGTAAAACTACGAGAGAAACAGAAAATTGATTCTGTAACTAAGTAATCTGTATCTAATGCTTAAACGTGTGCGGTCAAGCAGAATCACAAAAATATTGATACTAACTACCTAGACTAATTCGATTGTCATAGGTAATTGTATTCCCTCTTTAGGTACTTAGGTAGTAGGTACAGTCAAGCTCAACTTGGGAGTTGCTTGCGACTTTCAATACGTTATAGTGCAGTCACTGTTTCATCGCTTGAAGTTGAAGAATAGGCACCTATACTGTTCGTAAGTAGAAAACGAAAAATTGTTTACAATGCATATGCTTAGAAAGTGCTCTTTTTTAGGGTAAACTTATGCACAGAAAGCGTTTTTTTCCGCACGTGTGCGGGAATAAATTTTCATAGTACTTTTCCGAACGGCCTGGTTGGTACTTGCTGAGATAGTCTGTTTTTCCTCGCATAATGCATTCTAAAATGTTGTATGATAGGGAAAGTGAGGAGGATCCGTACACTTTTTACTCTATTCCTCGTAGAAAAAAGAGTACTAGCAATTTTTAAATGAATTCGATGCTGCTAGGCGGCTATATTATCTGACTTTAATGATAGTTCGGCTGAGAGCTAATACAAAGTAAGGTAAGAACGTGAGATAGTTTTTCCCAAAAAATGAAAATTGTACGAAAGTGCCCCATGTGAGTTGTTATACAAGGGTGCAAAGTTGTATTTTACCTGCGAGTATGAAATTGATACACGAGCAAGCGAAAGGATTCTATAGTTGAACCACGAGCGAAGCGAGTGGTTCTAAAATAGAATCCTGAGCGCAGCGAGTGTTTTAACATACGAGAAGTAAAATACATTTGCACCCGTGTGTAACACAAAACTTTTCCCGTCACTATAGCGAGGAAACTCAAAAAAGATAATTATTTGTTCACATTACAATCATCATCGGGTTAGTGATAATAATTTTCCAAATGCATCATGTATTTAATGCAAGATTTTGTCGCAGTAAACTTAGCACGAAAAAGTAAACGCAGCACGATTTTAACACATTCCTGTAGTTGCACACCAACGCCAATGCATTATTAAATCATTCTCATTCATTATTTTTACAAAATTATAACAGAACACCCTGAAAGTTGTTTAGTTTACTATTTTTTCACTTCTCATGCTCTTAAAATGTTATTTTAGTCCCTGCATATCGGGACTAAAACTCTTTATTAATCTCTAGGGACTAAAGTAATTTTTTTTTAATTGACGTTGGAAACCCGTAAACAGCCACACTCACGGTGTTCAAGAATAAAGGATAGTCGCCATTTTCAGTGCTTGTGTATGGACCACTTTTGTGCATGCCGTGGATACAACCTCTAAACTTTTTTTTAATTGACTTTGGAAACCCCTAAACAGCCATTTCTAGTGTTAATGATTTTTGAACGAACGGATATTGACATTGAAAATAACCTCAAAATGTCAATCGTGAAAAAATATTAAAGAGAATCGATTTATTTTCTTGATATACATGTATATTTAATACTTGTTTAATATACGATTAAGATTGAATCCAATTTGTTACTTATTTTTTAATAACCAATTAGCTTCAAAATAGTTATGTAGTTTGCTCCAATTCGTTGGCTAAATATGCAAGTATTTAAAGCGTCATATTTCGAAAAAGGAATACAGATAAAAACGCGGAACGAATTTGATTGCTTATTTTTTGTGTTTTTGTCCATAAGTAATATTGTTCAAATCGCAGTCAATGATATATAAGTAAAGATACGTTATACTCTAACAAAATGAGCGAAATAAATACTTCACATCAGACACCTACAATGAGGGTTTTTGATACTTTTTCTGCCGCTATGGGGAGGTGAGATGGCAGCACTGAGCCGACCCTTTAACGAACTGTCAAAATAAAAACGCGCATTTAATTTTCAACATATTTATTAGGTTTATTTATTCTGAAAACCATTACTTTAGGCATATTGTTACCTAAAATAAATAAATAAAATAGTTCCAAGTCAATTCTCATGAAACTAACAAAGTTATAGTAATTATTTTTAATACCAGTGACTTTGAGCGCCTGTTTTAGAGTTCAATCTTCAGTTCGACGACCATGTATTAGTCGTAATCCATTACAAAATCAATTCTCTTCCAAATAAAATAGAATTTCAATATTTTAGGCCCAGGTGCCTATGAATAGTATGAATCTGACAGCTGTCGAGACCAGGTGCGTACGAAGCGCCGCCCTGGTGGTAGAAAAATTATCGAAAACCCTCATTTATTGACAGTTGACATACACCTATGTTCATACTTCAAAATGCGTAAAAGAGATGGCGAAATACATAGGTATACTCGTATTTAATAAATAAAAAAGAGACAACTAGCATTTGACAATCGCGCGTGCATTCTTTTATTGATAAACATTGTTTTATCTTTGTCACTCTCGATCTTAAGCAGCATAAGCTTGTCTTTTTCTCTAAGTCAGTCAAAAATGTCAAAATGGCGTCCTATTTATTTTCAATAAATAATAAAATTGAAAAAAATATATAATTCAGTTTAATTGCGCATGATGTGTGATGCTAAGGGAATTTTTGCATTTTATTTTGTGGTTGTCACTATTGTTTAACATAAAATGACATTTTAGGGCGCAATTCATGTGATTTGCGAGAACTCTGCAGTGGTACACACCTCTCGGTGGTCTGGGTAGGACTAAGGGCTTGTCCATTAATCACGTCATACGATTTTGGCCTATTTTAGACCCCCCCATCCCCCATGGTGATACTTGGTGATATTTTCAGGACCCCCCCCCCCTCCTGCCAATATGACGTGTAATTTTTTGCCCACTTAAGTAGTCCTTTTAATAAAACTTCAATTTACGTATTTTGTTACACACGTGATGGGGAAAACCTTTTTTGCCAACTACGAGCAAAATGTCCGCGAAGTTTTAAAACTCAGTTCAGGATTTGACATCTGGTTATGTTTTAAAAAAAGTATGCTGTTCAGCAGAGAGTGACAAAAAATTACACGTGATTTGTCCGATGACCCCCCCTCCCCTATGGTGATAATTGGTGATTATTTCTTGACCCCCCCCCCCTCCCCCTATACAGTATGACGTGATTAATGGACAAGCCCTAAGAACGATTGTTAGAATTATCGCAATCTGAGCGCTTCAATTTTAGAGCCGGTGTAACATATCTTTACTTATTATATCATTGATCGTAGTTATATAATTTACGTTGTCACGTCATGCGATGAAGAAGTATTAACGCCTTACTCCAGAATGAAGAAGAATGCAAAAGAGGTGGTGCAAAATCTTTTACCGCCGAAATCTAGTGTAATATATTCAAAAGCGTATCAAACTTTTATGGATTGGAAAACTGGAAAGCAAATTAGGTAGGTACCATTACCAACATCATTTATGGAAGGCGTATTTCTGACATATTTTGATGAAAAATCTAAGATGCTTAAAACCACACTGCAACTAAACCATATAACTTGAAAAAGTTTATTAATAATTTATCGTAAAGTGGCCATGTTCCGAAGAAATCGGAAGTTTTGACATCGCAGAACATATAATTTTTTTGTTTCTTATTTGTTCTTTCTGTTAATTAATACTGAGATTATGTAGAACGTAGTTTTTTTCCTCGCATTCTAAGTGAAAAGTAGAGTGTTTAATTCGGGACTAAACAGCCATAATGACACTCGAACTACATCCACCCTCGCTACGCTCGGGTGGATAAATATCTCGTGTCATAATGGCCTGTTTTAGTCCCTCGTTGAACAATCTACTATTATGCGTGTTCGAGTCGGTAAATAATAGTTATTTATGTGGCTGGCGCATAATAAGAGGCATTAAACATGAGTGTGGTTTTATGAAACGAGCCGTAGGCGAGACCTAATTATGTACAGTCACATACATAACTTTATCTACATCCATATCATTAGGTTAGAATGACAATTTACCTTTATTTTCATTGATATCCACTAAGTAATTACCTCTAAATATAAAAATTCAAATCAGTTGAAATCACTCAATTTGAGTAAGGATATCCTACAATAAATATTTATTGCAAAAAAAAACAACAAACAGAAGTTGACTTCATAATGTTAAAATTAATATCATGACGACGATACTTTAATGTCAACATTATGATGCACTGTACTCTGCCTGTACTTTAATGTTAACATTATGATACAGCCACAGACACCGGTCTCTTAATATAGGTCATTATATTACCGCTTCTGAATACATAACAGGGAAATTATGATATTCCTGTAGATAAAGATTATAACCTATAATATTCTTTGACAATGTTGACGTTGACATTTTCTGCGTTTTGTGATTGCATCTAGTCATCTTATCATCATTCACTAAAACAATTGTTACTTATGGAATTTTAGGATTTATATGTTAAAATCATCATATTATATAAAGGTTTGTATTTTACACTAAATTCTCAAACAAATTATTTAATTATCATTAATATGGAACAATTTCCATGAGCATTTTACGTTTTGTTATTCCAAAACCAAAGTCATTACTTTGCCACACAAGTGAATAATATGCGTTTTTACACGTTCGTATTAAAGGATAAACGAGCACTTTACGAGCTAGTGAGGGGAAAAGTATTTTTTACCACAGTATAAGTTTTTTTCTCAACTGTCTGTATTTATTTACAAATATTTTTTTTCATATATTGACGACTTCATTTGGAAATAACAATATTCTCACTTATCAAAAATATTGGGGTACATTCGTACAGTAAGGATTCTCATACATTCTTGGCTGTACGCTGTACCCCAACCAAGAATGAAAAAGTTAAAACAAAAAATAAAAATAACCGGTATCCTAATCATAAAATAAACCATTTCATACGTAGTTTAAAGATTAGCTTATGAAGTATATTTAATTACGTTTGTAACTGAGCAAAACTTTCTAAAATACGTTTTAATTTTTTTTTAAGAAACTAGCTTTCCATATTTCCATCCCTTCTCGGTGGTGAGTTATGCATATTAGTGGCCGTTATACATAAAAATATGAACATGTTCGCGTGTCGGATAGCGGAGATATGACTACTGTACGAATGCTCCCGCTATACGAATCCTACCCACTCCCCCTACACATTTTTTAATGTAGACTTTTTTCTAACTCGTGTCGGTTGTAAAACACGAACGAAGCGAGTCCTGACCGACACTCGTCCTGAAAAAAGCCTACTTTACACACTTGTATTATAATTAACTAAAGCAAAATACGTCACACATCGTGAAATACGTTGGCAGATAATTATATTTCTACGTTAATACTAATAAATATCAAAAACTCTAACTAAAAGTGTAGGTACCGTAAACTGGGGTTACTTTGAACTTTGGGGTTACATTGATAAAAACTTCTTTTATTTTTTAATCGCGAATATCTTCCGTTACCAAACGCATCCGTATATATATATTTTTAAGTCTGGCAAGAACGATAGTTATCCTTATTAATTGTTTATACACTTTAAATGAGTACGGTCGTTAGAATAGCGTATCACGTGTTTATATTTACGTATACTTTTTGCTATTTTTCGTGTATAAAATAACTTCTAAACTAACAATAAGGGTAGTGAGGTAAACGGTGCTTAATCACAATTAACTTGTCACAAGTGTGTTTAGGTATACAAATATAACGTTTTGGGGTCTTCAATTCAAACTAAGTACTTATAACAATTGTTTTTATCCAATGGGGTGTCTTTGATCACCTACATGGGGTCACTTGATCAGAATCTTACGTATAGTTGGTTATGGTATGTCCATCCATTTGACTGTTTATTTTATAAGAAGATTGTTATCTCTTCAATGTTTGATTTTTAGGGTTCCGTAGCCAAAATGGCAAAAACGGAACCCTTATAGATTCGTCATGTCCGTCTGTCCGTCTGTCCGTCTGTCACAGCCGATTTACTCGGAAACTATAAATGCTACAGTAACGAAATTTGGTGAGAATATGTGTTGTATGAACCGCTACAGGATTATGATACTAAATTGTAAAAAAAACCATTGGGGTGGGGGCCCTCCATACATGTAACTGAGGGATAGAATTTTTTTTTTAGTTTTACACAAGCGTGTGGGGTATTAATAGAAAGGTCTTTGAAAATGCTATGAAGGTTTATTAATCACATTTTTATTTAAGCAAATCGTTTTCGAGATATCAGCTGTCAAAATCTGAAAAATGTGTCCCCCCCCCCCTCTATTTTTTAAACTACACGATATAAAATTCTGAAAAAAATATATGTTATGCACATTAATAAACTCTATCAACGATTTTTGGTTTGATTAAAATATCTCGTATAGTTTTTGAGGTAGGTTGGTTTAACTGTATTTTTTTAATAATAAATTGATAATGGTACGGAACCCTTTGCGCGCGAGTCCGACTCGCACTTGGCCGGTTTTTTGTTTTTAATAAAGTTGAATACTGAAGTTTTTTTATTATATTTCGGGGTTACTTTGATCACAAATATTTGATCAAAGTAACCCCAAAACAACGTAAATTGTTGTAACTTTTGATACTGCGAACGGAGTTATTTATTTTCTTAGGAGAAATTACTCCAGTAAGGGTTTACATTAAATTACTCTAAAAAAAACTGGCCAAGTGCGAGTCGGACTCGCGCGCAAAGGGTTCCGTACCATTATCAATTTATTATTAAAAAAATACAGTTAAATCAACCTACCTCAAAAACTATAGGAGATAATTGAATCAAACTAAAAATCGTTGATAGAGTTTATTAATGTGCATAACATATATTTATTTTAGAATTTTATATCGCGTAGTTAAAAAAATAGAGGGGGGGGGACACACTTTTCAGACTTTGAGAGCTGATATCTCGAAAACGATTTGCTTAAATAAAAATGAGATTTATAAACCTTCATATCATTTTCAAAGACCTTTCTATTAATACCCCACACGCTTATATACAACTAAAATTTTTTATCTATCCCTCAGTTACATGTATGGAGGGCCCCCACCCCAATGGTTTTTTTTTACAATTTAGTATCATAATCCTGTAGCGGTTCATACAACACATATTCTTACCAAATTTCGTTACTGTAGCATTTATAGTTTCCGAGTAAATCGGCTGTGACAGACGGACAGACGGACAGACGGACAGACGGACATGACGAATCTATAAGGGTTCCGTTTTTGCCATTTTGGCTACGGAACCCTAAAAAACATAAGGTATCAAAGTAACCCCAATGTCAGTTTAACTTTGATCACAACGTTTCATATATTTTTAAAGTATCGTTTCAAATTTTTTTACCGAGAAAGATAACAAAAAGTTGATATTACTATTTTATTTTTGGGTTTTTTTACGCCTACTTTTAGAAGATATTGAAGTTTAAACTTTAAAATTGATCAATGTAACCCCAGTTTACGGTATGTGAACTCAAGGTGTTTTAAGTTAGTGATATCGCCAAGATAGTATTCTAAAAGTGCGTGATTATAAGATAATGCAAGTATTTAGGTTTGTTTACACTTTGTTTTCTACTGACGAACAGTATATTCGTATTTATTTATCTACTTTAATGTCTCAAGCGATGTCTTGTTAACCCCATACAGGTATCTGCCCACTAGACCGTACCATACCAGGACCGAAGCATGAATATCAGACAAAAAACTATTCTTTGTATTGAAAAGTATGATAGTTTTTTTGTCTGATACGTTCATGCTACGGTCATGCTATGGTACGGTCTAGTGGGCAGAAAACTTACTATGTAAGTTACGTTTTAGATTTTCCTGTGTTGTCGTGCTAGGAGGTCAATTTAGGGTGGTTTTGGTTACTATAATAAAAAGTTCTACACAATTAAATGTAAGAAATCTTGAAGTATCTTTTTATTGAAAACCTCGAGTAGAAAATAAGTTATAGCAAGCATAAAAGATATAACAAGGAAATACAGTGAGCCTATTCTTACCTTACCAGTGAACCTAGTACGCATTTTTCAATAAAGAGATACCGCAAGATTGTTTACATTTAGTTAAATACCAACCAAAGACGGTATAGCGAAAAATTTGTAGCGCAGAGGCAACGTGCCAGCGCAGCATGTTAGTATCTACTCTTAGTACTTTTAACACAAATTAGCTAAGAGGCAGAGACATGTGGCATGTTGAGTTTCGGCCACGCCGTGGCTTGTGCTTAAAGTTTTGTTGGTGGAAATTTGGTACTCACTCGGGAATATTCTGGATGCTGGCTGCTATTCCGTCTTTTTAGGGTTCCGTAGTAAATTAGGAACCCTTGTAGTTTCGCTATGTTCGTCTCTCTGTCCGTAGCTTAGCTCAGTTACTGTTAGTAAGTACTTTATACTAGAAATTTGCAAAATGGTATAGGTACTACTTATACATATCTACTCATATCTAACTCGTATTAGTTAGTCACGCCCACAACATGGTAGAGTAAATAGTAGATTTTTTTTCGGTTTAAGTGTAGAGTGTAGAGGTTTTTTTCGGTTTAAGAGTGGAGGTGATTTTTTATTTTACTGAAATCCTACCTACAGCCCACCTCTAACTTTTGATCCGTGGCTGGGTCCAAAAATATGAATAAAATCATTAATTTAACCCATAGAATGACGAATATTTGCCGTGTGGTGACTGAAATAACAATTCGTCACTACCCTAACTCTGCCCCCGGGTGTCGTAAGAGTCGACTAAGGGATGACAGTGTCACTAATCATTCATTGATAGAAGATTGATGATTGAGCAGCATCATCATAGTGTACCTACACATTACTGCGATCGCCAACCCGCTTGCCCAATGACCAGCGTGGCGATTATGGGCATTTACCTCCACGTCTAACAGTGTACTAAGAGGGGCTACACTGAATAAAATAATTTGTTAATGGTAACCGAACTTTCGTCAACCTGTAACTTAAAAAAAGTGACGAGCGAAGTAAGGCAATATCTTACCAAAATCAGTTCGGTTAATTTTCTACTAAACAATTGATGTTGCGTATTGCTAAACAATATTAGTTATATCGTGTGAAAACTGTCTGTTGTATATTACCATAAGTTCAGTTATATTTAGTTTACAATTCAGTTATTGTAGACGTGCTGTATGTTGATAACAAATTTACTGTCTGTCAAAATCTTACTGAATTCACAACTTACTTTAATCAAATTTTCTGCTACGCCTAAACCAACTGGCTCAGTAATGTTTAGCATAACTTTTTTGTTACCTATAACCAATTTAGAGTATTATTTTAAGCAATTTGTTTCATTATATTTAACCAAATTATTTGCCTGCATGTAACCAAACGAATAGGTTATACACGACAAAAATACGTTGTTCATATACAGCCAAATGTTTAAATTATTTTGACCAAATAGTTTGCCTACTTCTAACCAAATGAATAGGTTATATATACATGACAAAAATACGTGGTTCATATACAGACAAATATCAAATGAGTTGTAAATAGGGCTCACTGCCTGTATAAAATCCAGTACGTCTCATCGTCACCTTTCTTATCCCCTGGGTGATGAGACGTACTGGATTTTATACAGGCAGTGAGCCCTATTTACAACTCATTTAACTACAAGTAGGGTGTATAAGCCACATCGATGATTACCCAAAAATAAGTAACACTAAACGAGCATTTTAATTAACTTTATTAATTGTAATAATAGAAACATTCAAATAATAGAAACATTCATAGTAATTTATAAGAACGGTATAGTAATCAAAATAATCAATCAATCAATAATACAATCGCGAGCAACAGTACTTTTTGCATCACTTTATAGGTTTTCATTGCACAGAGTATCTTTGTAAACCAATTTATTTTTCTAAATTATTTTACGAGTAATTCCATTATTTTGCTTGATACATTAGCTTCAGAGTCTCTTTGATTACAAGGAAAATGAAGAAATTAAAATTATTTGGTTTACAAAGACATGACATGTTTTGAAATGTCCTTATGTAACCTTCTAATCCCCATTCCCGAAGGTAGTCTCCAAGGGTGTCTGCTGGTGGAGGTACAACTTCCATTTTGGAATATTCAAGTAACTTGACATACATATGTCATACGCAACGCAAAAAAAGCGTTTGGTTATTTCTATGCTAAGTATTGTCTATATAATGAAGTACGTTTGGTTACACATTGTATTTTATTTGGTTAGATAAAGCGAATGGTCTGCTAGAGTAGCAAACCCGTATTTGGTTTTACTCTACTAGACAAAACTGGTTATATGTAACAAAACTATGTATTATAATAGCAAATCATTGTTGAGTTAAATCTAAACAATTTTATGTTATGGATAATAACATCGTCTTTGTTAGAAGCTAGGACTTGGTTTTTGTTGCATATTGTCAATGCTTACTCTTAAATTAGACCAAGCGGTTTATTTACATGTGAACACTTGAATTTGTTTACTGTTTTAATGTAAGACGTATACAAGCATTTATTTAAGAATAGCCCAAATTAGAATAACATTATCCGTTTGGTTTTTAATACGCAAACCTGTTTGTTAATAGAAATTAACTTTAGTAACGCCATACCGAATTATGGTTAATGATGAAATAGCCAAAGTAGTTCAGTTAAATATTTTTTTCAGTGTAATGATATGATTATAGAATACTTTCAAACAAAACTGTTTTGAACGTAATCGGCCCAGACGTTTTTGACCAACTACATACATACCCCTACACTACTTAATAGGCATGGCCCGACTTGCTCTTGGCTCGATTTAATTTAAAGTAAGACTAGATAAAAGGTTCGTGAACATAGAAACGAAGTTAAGATGTAATTAGTATAGTTTCAAGTAAGTACCTAACAAGACCGAGTTTCCCTGAACTGTAGAGTAGGTAACTCGGGTCCCCAAGCGCAATATCTACCTAACTTCTTAATGAGGCAATAGGTGAAATACAATAAAGAAACCGACTTGCCTAATTGAAGCTAGAAATAAATAATATATAAAAATGTTTGGTACATTTGGGGAAAAATAAACAGACCGTCTGATATTTGTTCGATATATTTTAGATATAGTTTAGCCATCGGATCGGATGGGGTTCGGAGGCTCTTGCGTTCGTTAGGGAGATTGGGCGTCGTTTGCGCGAGAGGGGCTGCGCTATAAATGATTAAATATTGAGTATAAGAGAATATCAGATGATATGCAGTAGATACTTTCTGTCTTGAATGTATGTATGTCATCCATCTAACTTCGGGGGCAGTTTTGTAGGTATGCAATAACTACGTATGAGTACCTACCTACTTAAATTCAATGAGGTATTTCTTCACAGTGAGGTGTAATTTTTAGGTATACTTTAAGTCGTGAAAGAAAAAAATAATTTACGTATTAGGCGGTTGCATATTAGTTCACACATTTTGTATTTTTAATGCTCGTGTGACGTAGGTAGGTACGTGTGAGCACTATGCAATACACCACCTGCTATAAGGTGAGATTATCACAGAATAAATAATAATACTACCTATTGTGTTATAAAACTGTTCAGTGGGAAAGTAAATACTTATATAGGGTGACATTATCTATTGGGCGAACCCAGAATCCCCAGTGGCAGTACTCATACTGCTTAGAAATGGTGTAATGCTTGAAAGTCATGTTTGTTTTCTATATATATATCACACAACACAATAGTAGATTGTGTCACAAGGGATCAAAATGATATCAGCATTTTTTTCAGTTTGGGCGTTAACGCTTTAATCCTTCATTACGCTCAGGATTCCACATTGTTGAATCCATCGCTTCATCCGGGGTTCAATTAATGAAAGCCCTCGCCGAAAATAATTTTGATACCGTGTGATACGTACTGATTTTCACACCACCTACTTATCAGAAAATAAGCGATATATCACATAATTATGTAATACGTATGCAAATAATCGATTCTGAAGAAATCTTTATCAATTATGAACGTAGTTTATTTTCATATTTCATATTTTTAAGCTGACAATAGTAAGTGTTTGAACAGAAAAGTGCCACTTTGATCCCTCTCAGCAGGGAAGAAAAGGTATTCGAATAGGTGATGTGAAACCGTTAATTGAATCATTATCGCCACAAGATCACCAATTGACCTATGAGAAATCGCGTTTTCGTAGAACAGAGCAAGTGCCAATTTGTTCCCTCATCCAGGTGGCTTATGAATTATGATGGTACCGTTCTGTCTATTTATCGTGCTACGCGTCACTTTCGCACTTGCATACTTGTTAACGTGACCACATAATATACACAGTGTTTTTATTAATTTCCGTTAAATTAAAGGGAAGCTTATTTAGGTCATAAATAATCAATTTCTCTAAGAAACTAGTATCTTAACTCTTATTGTTATTGAGTTATTCAAAAAATAAGTTTAATGACTGAACAAGTGTATTGCAACCTTTATTACATCCTAATGTTACTTATTTTGACGTGGGCCGTCAGTCACCTGAAATTAACTTTTGTGTTATTCTTAAGGTTATCTCACACTTACCATTTCATTAATTATGAATGAAAACGAAAAAAAAAATTTTTTTTTGTAGCTCCACCTAACGTACCAAGCAACCTGTTAAATTCAACGGAATGAAAAAAAATACGGTGTACCTATAAGTGACAGCAACGCCGACTAACGATTAGACGCGGTACCATCATAAGCCTACAGGTGAAGAAAGCGACATTTTGGCGAGGGATAAAATACAAATTAATTTTATTACTATTACTAACGTGACATTTATTACTTAGATTATCGCTTATCGTATACCTACGATTGCAGAATGGCATCTTGGCAAGACCTGGACATTTACCTACCTACACCTACTCACGCATGAAAGTAACAAACTGTGTAACTATACAATACCTACATACATCACCTACAAATGAAAGTCACTTACATGAATAGTAATTTATTAGTGACATTGTTAAAATAGCTCTTATTTCTTTAACGAAGGTTATCAGAGTAGATAAAAAAACATAGCCTGTCTACATGTGAAATTAATAATCCATTTCATTTTATTTTACGGAAAAGTCCAATTTATGAATTGGGATATATCCGTGAAAAAACAAAAGCATTAAGCACTACATCAATTAAATATGTACTCGATACTGTCGATACTCGTAACCATCGGAGCCTTTTCTGCGGTCGGTGCTTTCATGTGTTAAGTAATTACATACTTAATTAAATCGTCAACAGTAAGTAATAGCCGTAATAGGCATGTTTAAACTCTATAAACAACAATGGAGTTAATTTGTATTGCTTACTAAAATAAAAAAAATATAAATAAATAACACCAATGTTGTATTTTTTGTAGAAGTAAATTCTATTCATTTTATTAAGTTTAAAACTTATGGATAATCTCAACAAATTCACATCAATGTAATACTCGTATCTCATTGTGAGAAATAAGAGAATCGATATGATACAAATAAATAATAAATAAATAAATAAATCACATTTATTTCGGGCAACAAGTCCCATACTGTGTTAGTAACAATTATACTTACATATCTAGATTAGTTACAATTACTCAATAAATTATAAATGTCGATAATAAAACAAAAAAAAAAAGTAATAATAAAAACAAAGCAATAATTTAAAAACATTAAAAATTACAAATGCCACGACACTTAATAAATAATACTATTTATTGCATTAATTATCGTTTTAAATTTATTAAAAAAAACATTATATTCTAATTCCCTAATACAACCACCACTAATTAAATTGTTAAGTATACCTATTGGGATGGAAATAGTACATAATGATACGAGTGCTAAGTTGATCATTATCAATTATTATCATTACATTTTACACTCAAGGCGGTATTGTGCGCTCGAGCTGTAATACCTACCTAAGCGATCGCGCATAAGAAAGATAGGAGCGAGTGTGATGAATAATCAACTTGCATTGTAATTTAAACATAGAGTGTTCGAGAAATAAAAATGAAAAATTCAGCTAAGATTATGAAATTTGAACGAGCTTTTTTAAAATGTTTGAAGTCGAAATACAGGATCACACACAGATCAGTTTACAAACGCACCATAGTATGACATGAGTATGACCATAAAGTACGGGGGGCCACGAACTTTAAAAATCTCAAAATTAGAAAATCCGGGTCTGTTACACTAATAACGCCTTCTTCGAGGATAAATGCTCGAATTTTACGAAATTCGAAGTGCGCGATAGGGCTTACCTACGCCTGGAATCAGTATTCATTAGTTCCAGACATAGTGGTGAAAGAAGGTAAGATGAAGGCCGATGAAGCCAAATTCAACCGGCGACCATAAGTTTACCGGAAAATATATTTTCACTTCTCATGCTCTTAAAATGTTATTTTAATCCCTGCATATCGGGACTAAAACTCTTTATTAATCTCTAGGGACTAAAGTAAAATTTTTTTAATTGACGTTGGAAACCCGTAAACAGCCACACTCACGGTGTTCAAGAATAAAGGATAGTAGCTATTTTCAGTGCTTGTGTATGGACCACTTTTGTGCATGCCGTGGATACAACCTCTAAACTTTTTTTTAATTGACTTTGGAAACCCCTAAACAGCCATTTCTGGTGTTTATGATTTTTGAACGAACGATTATTGCCATTGGAAAAAACCTCAAAATGTCAGTCGTGTAAAAATATTAAGGAAAATCGATTTTTTTTTCTTGATATAGGTACATGTATATTTAATACTTGTTTAATATATGATTAAGATTGAATCCAATTTATTACTTATGTTGTTGTTTTAACCAATTAGCTTCAAAATAGTTTGTAGTTAGCTCCAATTCGTTGGCTAAATATGCAAGTATTTAAAGCGTCATATTTCGAAAAAGGAATACAGATAAAAACTAAAATGCGCACCGAATTTGATTGCTTATTTTTTGTGTTTTTGTCCATAAGTAATATTGTTCAAATCGTATAATTTACGATGTCACGTCATGCGATGAAGAAGTATTAACGCCTTACTCCAGAATAAAGAAGAATGCAAAAGAGGTGGTGCAAAATCTTTTGCCGCCGAAATCTAGTGTAATATTCAAAAGCGTATCAAACTTTTATGGATTGGAAAACTGGAAAGCAAATTAGGTACCAACATCATTTATGGAAGGCGTATTTCTGACATATTTTGATGAAAAATCTAAGAAATATCAACCGTCATCACCTTGTAGCATATATTCCATGCTTAAAACAACACTGCAACGAAACCATATAACTTGAAAAAGTTTGCGAACTTATCGTCAAGTGGCCATGTTCCGAAGATATCGGAAGTTTTGACATCGCAGAACATATAATTTTTTTGTTTCTTACTTGTTCTTTCTGTTAATAAATACTGAGATTTTTTCCTCGCATTCAAAGTGAAAAGTAGAGTGTTTAATTCGGGACTAAACAGCCATAATGACACTCGAACTACATCCACCCTCGATAAATATCTCGTGTCATAATGGCCTGTTTTAGTCCCTCGTTGAACAATCTACTATTAAATATACCTCCCACAAGGAAGTTCGACTATCTAATCAAGATCCGGTAACCCACTGGGCCGGAAGCAGCACAGTGCATACTTGCATAGTCATTTTGGTGACCCATGTCTTTGGCTTGAGATGATGGTAAAAGGGATTTGCTGAGGCATATCACATCACATACACATCATCCGCCAATTTCAATCCACTACAGGATCTACTCGACTACCTCTCCATATAACTCTCTCTACAGGATCAACTCATGCGTATGGACGTATTAGGAGTCGCCCATAATCCAGGGTGACGATATAAAAAGCGGATTGTCGATATAATGATGCTGCTACCCATCATCAATGTCCAATATGGTCAATGACACTTCAATCCATTAGTCGACTCTTACGACACCCACGGGAAGAGTTGGGGTGATGACAATTGTAAATGACTACCGCGATGTACCGCCATCAAGCGGCAAACGGGAAACGGAGGCATATCATTGAGGAGCATTATCATTCCCATTATATGTGTG
Organism: Thaumatotibia leucotreta; assembly: GCA_025490895.1. Classification (NCBI taxonomy): domain Eukaryota; kingdom Metazoa; phylum Arthropoda; class Insecta; order Lepidoptera; family Tortricidae; genus Thaumatotibia; species Thaumatotibia leucotreta. The sequence continues at coordinate 24,293 of JALPQI010002381.1, forward strand.
GAACCGCGGTCCTCCAGTTCGATCCGCCACTATAATGAGATAATGAATACGGTAGTGCAGTGTCTTGGCCTTGCGAAGCCCCGCATCGATCCACACGTGCCCAAAGGGCGTTTGATTTGCTATTGATTTTTAATAAGCTTGAGATCTAAGACACGAAAAAACCAGCCAAGTGCATGATGACATTTTCATTTTGTACCGCTTAGCATTGCTGGACAAGTTTTGTAAGAAAAATAAACATAATGAAATGGTTAAACTCCCGTGTATTTAGTCACTACGCACGACATGGTTCGGAGTGCCTGGGTCTCCATTATAGAGCACTGAGTCCGCATTCAAGCATCGCGGCTCTTGAGCGCGGCACGTAATAAAATTTTTAGAAATAATTAGTCGGTTGACAACCAAAACTCATTATAAAAACTGTCACTATTCTTAGCAACCTCTTATGTCAGTATTGAATCAGAACTTAGATTCGATCTCTATTTCAAGTAGGTATTTGTTACTTAGTGAGTTTTGGTTGTCAACCGAATTTATTATTTTAGTAACGCACTAACGCACCTATTAAATATTATGCCTGCCCTAACTCGAATGTTCCTTAATGTACCTTTTTTTGAATCACGGGCTTACAAATCCCAGTTTTTTGATAGACTTGCGCAGGGATATAGATCCAACACGTAGAGCCCTTTGGAGAAATTTGCAGCTCACCACAAGCTGCTCTGCGGCTAATATACCTTATTGTTATCCGTTTTCATACTGTCATTTGTAGATCACTGATAATTTATCTACATAATAGATGTAGGTAGTAGGTACCTACTAAATAGAGCACCAACACATACTATTAAGTTTCAGAGTCCTCTCGTCTTCCTCAGGTCTTAGCTAAGTACGAGTATATCCTTTGTAAGGCGCGTATTTTTTAAATATTTTTTTAATTTCCGTATTAGCTTGGTTATACAGTGTGTGGCCTACAACCGGGGTGAAAATTTAAACGGTGCATTAATAAGCTGATCAACAATCATTTCCACATATTGTAATAAAAAAAAACTTTTTTTTGTAAATTTTTGTTCATGTACCTATTTTTCATTATGGGTTCATTTACTTGAATTAAAAGTTATCATTAACTTATCATTTTTAATCATTGAAAATGTACATTTTTTTTAAAAAACAGTAACAAATTAGTGTAATAAACGGTTTCAAATAAATAAATTAATTAAAAAATTAAAAAACACGACTGCCGTTTAAAAACGTTCTTAAAAGTAAAAAATAATTCCTTTTTCAGGTTTATTCTTGTGAGCGTATCTACAAAATAAGCGCTTGTCTAATTACTTACGCTATTTTATTTCGATTGCAGTCGGGGAACCTTTTATTACGGAAAATATAAACATTATGAAGGTTCCCCGACTGCCATCGAAACAAAATATCGTAAGTAATTAGACAAGCGCTTATTTGTAGATACGCTCACAAGAATAAACCTGAAAAAGGAATTATTTTTTACTTTTAAGAACGTTTTTAAACGGCAGTCGTGTTTTTTAATTTTTTAATTAATTAATTTATTTGAAACCGTTTAGTGTATTCGAAGATTCTTTAAATTTCGATAAAATTTGGAAGGCTGACCCTGCGGAGGGCCGAAATTCGCTCCGGAGGCCCGAAGAGTTCCCATCCCAGGTATTTTGGGCGAAGCCGTAGGTAGGGCACTCCGCGCGAGGGCCGGACCGAGCGAAACCAATGTAAATTTATGTTAAGCGAGTCCGAACTTCCAAAAGGTGAGCTTTAGGATGGGAGGCCGAAAGCAGAGCTCGTGGAGACCCGGACTATCACTTCGAAGGCCCGAGCCTGTCACTCGCAAGTAATTTAGAGCAAGGCTGAAGGCCGAGCTGTGAGAAAATTTAGCTACCATGCTTCTTCAACTACCCCAACATCTGAATAAACCGACATCCATGTAGGACCGAAGATCCGACGGGTGAGACCACACGGTATAAAACCGTCCCCTTTAGCCTTTTGACCGCCAGACGAACGAATATGCTGAGCTCCAGACGCCACGCGTACGTGATTATTTAAACGAAATTTAACTTTACGGTGACCCGCGTAAGTTTATACTGCATTGGCATAGTTGTCGGCCAGTGGCGGTCAAAGGGTCAATTGTCTTAGGCCCGACAGCTCGCTACAAACAAACTCTAACGAAAACCGAAAGCTGAGCTCCGTGTTGAGTCAACGGCCGAAAGCCGAGCCGCCAGAGCCCAGCGTTACCACGCTGGGCGGTGAAATAGGGTAACTTAAAAAAATATCGAAGTATTGAAGTAGTATTGACAACCTGCGAAGACCGTAGTAGGCCCTGCTCCGCGTAGGGCTGAAGGTCCAAATCGTCCCTAAGAGGAGCATTGGTTCGCGAAGCCGAAAGCCGAGCTACCAGAGCCCAGACATCGGTCCGGACCAGTGGAAGAAGAGGCCCGGACTTTCACAAAGAGTGCCTTAGCATGACACTTGTAAGAAATTTAAAGCAAGGCCGAAGACGGAGCTGTGAAAAAATAAGCTACCAAGCTTTTTCAACTACCCCTGAATAAGCCCAGCTCCGCTTAGAGCCGAGGACTTGGAGCGGCACTATCGGGGTGCTCTCGGCGCGATCCAGAGGACTGGAGGCTCGAGGGGCGAGTCCACGCGTCCTTCTTAACTATCTTAACAATAGAAGCCAGAGCTTAGCGCTATCAGGAAACGTAATGAAATAGTGAAACATAAAAAAGAGCCGCAGGCCCGACGGTCGTTTCCATAATTTGCGAAAGTAGTTATGACTTCGTACCTGGTATGCTATCAAGATGTCTTGCGACTGAAAAGCTACGATCGTGATGCCAAGATCCAGTACTAGAGGTCCATAGCTTTGAATGACAATATCTCCGAACTGAATCACTTTGAAACACCGGGACCTTTACAGGATTATTGCCGACAGTCTAAAGAGTCACTCATTTCATTTTTCTCCCGTGTTAAAGGCCACACAGTCACACACTGTATAGCTACTTGTACATACTTGTGCGTCATTCTTCTGTAAACATTTCATTTAATTTTCTAACAAGCTTCGAACAGTTACATTAACATAGGTACATACTAGTACATATATCTTAAACCTGAAATTTGCACAGGTTACAAATGCCGCTTTAATATTTCCTTAAATCCATACTCTAACTAAAATACACGACATACCCCTTTTAAAGAGTAGGCACATCAGATCTGGGGGTGGGCTACCATGATCTATTCTCTTAATTTTGTGGTCCTAAACTGAATCGCATTAGTAGATCGTGGGTGGTAGCCCCCCCCCCCCCCCTATACGTAAATGTATCTATTCTGCAATAATGTAACATTTAATACAATTTCCGCTTGTGTAATTTAATATTCCGAGATGCAGCAGCAGCATATTTCCTAGGAAATCTGCAGCATAAAATCAAATCAAACAGTATTTGCATCGCGTTCCGCAGATTCTAACCGAATGCTCTTGTTAAAATGCAAGTTAATAAACATTTTACTATTTACTGGTATTATTTTAAAGGTCGCAAACATTTTAAATAAATAATCGTAGAACAATCTTACAGAAATCGATCTAGCTACGGCGACGGTATGCTCTCATTTAAGGTCTGTGTGTGTGTGGGTACTAAGCCACGGTGACATAATTATTTATAACGGTTAGATATACACCGGGTGTCCCAAGAAGGGAAAGTAGGTACCTTAAATATCTAAGATGGGATATTTCGCTGAAAGAAGACTTTATTTCATTTTGAAAAATTTAATAATACTGCATTCAAGATTTTTTTAATCTAGCTTTTTCTAGGCTTCGAACCAATTTTTTTTTTTCATAATTGTATGATGTCATTCGAAAGAACGGATAAAAAATAACAATTTTTCTTAAGAAACGTAGTATCTACCCCTAAAAAAATAACCAAAAATATTTGGTTAAAAATTGGAAAAAAATTTAGTTGGTTCGATTTCCGGGTGAAGCAAGTAATTTTTTTAAAACTTTGAATGCAATTTTATTTGCCTTTAAAAATAATTAAGTCTTCTTTCAGGAAAATACCCTCTCTAGAATATTTAAGGTAGGTACCTATATACTTTCCCTTCATGTCCCATAGTCATGGGACGCCGTGTATACATATAGGTAGGTATACTAGTTATACACATAGGTAATTAAATACACAGAAAACCTTGCCTACGAAATAAATATTTGTCATAAGCCCACGTATAGAGATGCCGTTAATAATTATATTTAATGATGCATAAAGGTATTCGAACTGGGGACCGTCAGATTCCAAAGCAGGGAATTGTGCATGTACACCAAGCAGGGTCAATATCGTTTAGGCTACAGAGGCCGTAAAACCTAGTCATAAATTCTCTCTTAGATTTATTTTTCAGATGGCTAAGATTTAAATTATAGTCGAAATGAACTATTCATTAAATTAAAACTCATTGGAAGGGTCATCATACTCATCATATTCTAATAAAGTAAAGTATATGCAATACTACTATTACTACCTCAAATGTACCGTAAAACTACCCAACTATTTATAGTCCAAAAGCTCCCAACTATGGTCCAAAACGATGTCAAATATCTTCGATATAGTGTAATTATGATTGTGTATGATTGACGCAGTTGTTACACAAAGTCTCCTCATAAAATCTCTCTCTAATAATTAAAAAATGTAGATAAAACTAAAGTAAAAGCTTTCCATTGATACTTAATTACGAGTTGAACTTGTGGACCATAGTAAAGTTGTAGTATTGGACTACAGTTGTATGGTTTTACGGTACTTAATTTTGAAAAGTGACCTTATTGAGCGAGTATGTGGACAGTGTACAAATTATAAATAAGTTCAAAACCTAGAAACAAAGCTATTTTATTTTAAGGATATCTCTAAAAAGTGCTAGGCTATACTACTTTATGTATATAGCATAGCTATGCTAATATGAGGCGTGATTTCCATGTTCCAAGTTCCAACTAAATCCGATCTAATCAAAACACATTTCCGTTGTGCGCTTTGCAAATAAATACTAAGTGACTGTTGGCGCTTACAATTTGGCTAAATCTGCGATATTAGATAATATGGATTAAAGTATATTGGATCACGGATTTGTTGAACTATTTTGTGCAATTTCTATGTGAAGTTTACATTTTCTTCAACCCTTGACTTGCATTGAAAAATTTAATATCAAAATATAATAATATCGAGCATCGTTGCCGCTATGTACAGTCAAGTGCAAAAATATGTATCGAAAGAATCCTCTTATAAATATGTTACCCCGTTCTTATTACGCAGAATTAAAGTACACTTGGATAAATTTTTGAGCATTTTATATATACCTTATTTTGCATTGGCTACATATCTACTATAAAACAAATTCGCTCCCGCTGTGTGTCTCTATGTATGCTTTATTGATATATCGATACCTTTGGGTTCAATTGTCGTAAAGGACATTTTGGCGAAAATGAGTTATATATACAGTTTTGTTCAGAATTTCAAGCGCTATCGATCTGTATAGTTAAAGTTTCGATATCTCTTAAAAAGTTGCCTTTACGACCAAGATTTTCTACTATAGACTTGCAAAAATAGCTTAGAGAATGGGGCGTAAATATCAATTCATTTATTCTTAATAATTATCTGTGTCGTAAAGGAAATGGACAAATAAAAATAGTGTCGTAAGTGACCTAATACGTTATGTGTTGTCCTTTACGCCCTTACTTTTCACGATTTTTCTATGGCCAACTTGGGCTTAAAGAACAAGTTTTCTCTTCGTCGTCCTTTACGACCAGCACGAAAAATTAATTCTTATATTTCTTATACAAATACTATTGAATGATCAGGGTGGTAAAGGACCGATGTAATTTTTGTTGTTGTTTATTACCATAAATTAGTTAGTACACATACAAATAAATGTATGGGAAATATATTAATTTCATGTTAAATCAACATAATCGACACCACTTTTAAATCTAACAGGGGACCGCTTTCGTATTTATGTAAATAAAATACACTAAAGGTAATCAGTAAACTGTAATCAGCCACTGTCCAAGAACCTAGTTTATACATGTATGAGACAGTAATTCTGAATCTTGAGTAGAAATAAGTAGAAATCGATAAGTAATCGAGAAATAAAGTAATATCTGAAAACAATATAATCGTATCTAGGAGTTAAATTCTAGAAATAGATACAATCTGTGCCTTCAGGACCGGGGAACTTATCCCGTAGGTATTCCTAGTTCTTCTTTCTTGTAAAGTTTTACAATTACGAACTGTGTCACATCACATAAGCATGAACTACTTGAAGAGTTACTTATTAAATTTTACTATTACCATTACCTAGTGTTTGTTCTTTGCATATACTACTAAACCGTGCCATGTTGCCGCGTGATGACGGTAGTAAGAATACATTTGTCACCACCCCAACTATTCCGTGGTAAGAGTTGGCTAAGGGTTTTAAGTGTCACTGACCGTTTATTTATCGAAGATTGATGATGGGCAGCAGGATCATGATAGTGGACACAGTACTGCGATCGCCAACCCACTTGCCCAGCGTGGCGATTATGGGCATTTACCTCCTAATGCGTTCATAAGTATAGGCTAAGGAAAGGCCGTTGTTCAGCAATGGACTGATATAGGCTGATGATGACACTAGGAAAGCGTTCCCCTGAAAAAGTAATAGCTTATAAGTTTAAATTATTATTAAGACAACGCAGCAATGAAACAATAACTTTAAAATTGATGCAAAAATGTTGTAAAGTTTTGAAACAAATAGTGTTTCCAAACTTTACAACATTGATACATATAAGTTGTCTAGTTCTTTGTTATGACTAAATATTTAGAGAAAATATACTACAACTCTCATTCAGCTTTCATTCGCCATATTCCCTACGTTTCAATAAATGTTTTAAATGTGTTTTGAGTAAATTAAGCGGAAAACAGTCGCTATTTGTACCATTTGACCTACATTTACGCCCCAAATTTGTAAGAAAATTATCTTAGACCGTCATTTACGACCCTATCAACTCTAATTGTTCAAAAAAAATCGTCGGTGTAAAGGACATACATAGCATTTTGACATGTCCTTTACAACATCTAACTTCTAAGCCATTTAGCTTATCACTACGATTGCAACACCGGGTCAAAGATACCAACAATCTACATTGTTTTCATATACACGTCACAAATATAGGTCAAATAACAAAAAAGTTATAGACACTTTTCTAAAAAAAAATTAGTTTTTTGCTTCTCCTGAAAACCTGCATTTTGTCCTTTACGACAATTGAATCCAAAGGTATCGATATTAAATTACGCATACACGCAACGGAGCTTAATGCAATTTTTTAATAGATTAAGTGATTTGAAAGGAATGTTTTAGTATCAGTATTGCACGTGAGCAAAGTTGGGGCAATAAAATTCTGTCGTACAAATATAAATAGCGGGATAGTAAACATATGTATTATTATTAGATAATTACACAGAAAAGTAAATGGTTACAGGCGCGGAAACGCTGCGAGCGTGATGGACACCTTTACTTCGGGAACCAATCGGGACGGTTAAGATCTGTAGCTTCTTTTAAGGGTTTTTTAGGTTAAATTTTATTTAAATTGATAGGTATTTTAAAATTACCTACTTTTATTAATTTATTTTTTAAGATTTAGTTTGCCATCATCATCATCAGCCTATGATAGTCCACTGCTGGACGTAGGCCTCTCCTATTAACTATGCGTATAAACGCATTAGGAGGTAAATGCCCATAATCGCCACGCTGGGCAAGCGGATTGGCGATCGCAGTAATGTGTCCACTATGATGACGCTACTGCCCATCATCAATATTTATCAAATAGTGGTCAGTGACACTTCAATCCCTTAGTCGACTCTTACGACACCCGCAGGAGGAGTTGAGGTGGTGACAAATGTATTTTTACTGCCGTCACCACACGGCGCATTTATTTTGTTTTTAATCAATATTATTCTTAAGTAGCTTTATTGTTTAAAACAAATATTTTTAGGTTGATTAATTATTGATATTCAATACCTATAGAGCTAATGGATGTTACCCTAAATATACAGTTAATTAGTCTCGTTGTACGAGAATACGTTTAATTTAGGTTTTCGTGTATTGCCATTCAAGATTGGTGCACTGACTAGAGTAGAGAACAAAGGCTTGTCTAATTGGTAAACGAAATTCCTCTCGTTTGTCATTTACCTGGTACTAGAGTGGCACGAGAACGGCTGCTGTATTTCAATATAATTGAATATACTCATTTGGTTCAATCATTGAAATAGAGAAAACACGATTTCTGACTAGGTCTTGACTAGCTCCGTCAACTTTATGACAATACACATATATCAATGAAAAAGGCACTTTGCATATATCCCATAATAACATTTCCAGGAATATTCCAATGTTTCCCGAACATTGAATTTAATTTAGGAAACATGAATGAATGCACGAAAAAGTACTAAAGTTCCCTACTTTTTCTTTGACCTGTGAATGTTTCCAGGCACATTCCCTGGAATGTTCTTTTAACAATTTCACGTTACTTTCATGATTTAATTTCTTTATTTTGATTGATATTCGAAGCAAATGTGTATATTTGCAAACAAATTCAAATTAAGAAAAAATACTCTTCTTAGTGCAATAAATAGGTGTAATATATTATTAAACCGGAATCAGAAAGGGATTCGAAAGTATTGTTGACACAACAAATAGCACAACATTTACCAAGAAAAGAGTTATTTATAGATGTAGTAAGTGATTAATTAATCTATTGTTTGCAAGTCTCTACACTTAAATATATGAATGTAACTATGAATATATCCTAGATTGACTTACACACTGTTGTGTCAACAGTACTTTCGAATCCCATTCTAATCGCGGTTTGATAATAATTGAATACAGATACGTACATATGTACAATATTGTTTAAAATAAAAAATTAAAGTGTTGATGTTGCAATAATAAGATCACAAGTTCAATGCCTATTAGTGCTCGTAGCACTTCCGTAGCTACGTGCTACAGCGTAGCTTGTAGCACCTAATTCCTCAATAGAATAACGCAGTAAGTGTGCAGTAATTCCAAACACAGTATTACGTTTTTCTTTGCATAGGTGCTTATCGTGGGAAGTAAACGACATAAGCACAGGCGTGAGGTTTCCGCTTACATAAGGATAATGTTAGAGTGACTCTGAACGAACATGGTTAATAATGTAGGCATTTATTTATAATTAATTTTAACGGACCTAACCCTGCCTATAATGCTTGAAAATGGAGGTCCTGAGATGAAAACAGGGTTCGATGATTCTGTTTTCTTAATATAGCTCGTTAATGTTCGTGTTGAGTAATAGAAACAAGTGATCTTTTCCGTGCTCAATATTATCATTTAACAATACCTATAAGACGAACGTACTTTTGGCCTAGGCCGAGTTATGTGTTTAAAAAGACATAAATCGACCTATTTTACAAAAGAATATCATCGTCATCTTATCAGCCGAAATTTAATATGTCCGCAACTGAACATAGACCTCCCCCAAAGATTGCCACAATGACCGGTCCTGTGCCACCCGCACCCAGCGGTTTCCTGCGAACTTCACCATGTGATCAGTTCATCATGTGGGGGGCCTAACCACGCTGCGTCTTCCGGTTCGCGCAGTGTGCACCGCCCACTTTAGCGATTCGGAGAGCTATATCAGTTAATTTATGGTTCTACTGCGGATGGTCTTATTTCTAATCTGATCTCGCAGAAAGACTCCTAGCATAACCTTCTCCGTTGCCCTTCGCCTTCGGGTGACTTTGAGCCTTCTTATGAGGCCCATTGTAAGCAACCACGTTTCAGTGCCGTATATAAAAATACGCACCAAAAAAAAAAATAGATTATAGTATACTTTAATGAATGGATTCATGATTTGTGTATTGATTTTCACAGCTAAGTGTACAGCTACAGTCAAGCGCATCAAATACGTAGGTTTCGACGTTTTTGCACTGGGATTACACTTTTCAAGTGAGTTTTAGTCACCTATATTTTTGCACTTGAGTTTATTTGTCCTGTAGTTTATATATACCTAGCAACCCAAGTTTTTAAAGTGCACAGTTAACAGGCGATACGTCAATTTTAGCCCAACATCATTAAATCTTAAATTAGTGTATCTGAAGTACAAGCAAGCACGGCCTCGTTGTCTCGCATCTGACCGTGACCCTGACCCAAGAACGTTAAACCATATAGATGTCTCGACTTCTTCAAGTGGCTATGTTTTTATCTACGTATTTTAGCACTTCCATTATCAATATTAATTGTATCTACCATAGGTACGATTTCTTTATACCATTATAAAAAAAAACCTGCCAAGAGCATATCGGGTCATGCTCAGTGAAGGGTTCTGTAGTTATTCAAAAATGGCCAGGCCGATTATGATCGAAACATTTTATTTTAGGCCTACTTACTATTCATGGTTTATTTCATATTTTTTATACCCACGGATCAAAAGTTAGAGGGTAATTAATTTTATGATATACCCAATATAATTTACATTTAATTTTAATGAAAAAAAAAAACTAGTTTGATTAGTTAAATTATTTTGTGAGTGATTTTGTCTTATGTATTCGGGCTTAATCTTATTCATAATATTTATAATCGTGTAGATGGGAGTTGTAATAGTGCCGAAATATAAGGTGAACAATACAACAAATTCATAAGGTAAATACCCATTACCCTGTCCCCCGTTTGTAAATAATATCTATATTAGTAGAATATCTCAATTATCTACTTTTTATGGGGTACTTAGATAGTTCACATACTAAACCCGTTGCAGCTATTCTTAGTAAGCACCTGGTGAAGTTCACACATTGAATATGTCGATTGTTAAACATGAAAGCCAACATGTTTTTATTTCCAACTTCGAACAATTGATAGGTACCAGTAGAATGATAAAATAATACGTTTCCTAATATAACCAAGATAATTTTAGTATTTTGGTCATATGTTCATAGAGTGTATAATAATACAAATAATAATTGCATTTTGTCAGCCTCCGTAGCATAGTTGGTAGTGACCCTGCCTATGAAGCTGGAGGTTCCCGGTTCGAATCCCGGCGAGGGCATGATTTGTGTATTTATTTATCACAAATATTTGTTCCTTGGTCATGGCTGTCCATGTATTTCAGTATCTACATGTATCTATCTATTTTATTATATCGTCGCCTGCCTTAATTAAGCTTACCGAGGGACTAGTCAATTTGTCTAAAGATGTCCAAAAATATTTATTTATTTAATATTTATTGTGTACATGTATCTTGTAGAAACCTTATTATGCGGCAATTTAATTAAATCATACAAAAAATATAGAATTTTTATTTTGTGTTAGTTTACTACATGAGATGAGAGACGAGAGACGCGAGCCTAATTATTATAGGTACAAATGTACAGTTGTCATCGGAGCCACCAGGGTGCTCGCCTGCTGATGTTAAAACATATCTGATGGCGACTATTGACACGGTGTTTTTATTGATTTCCGTTAAATGAAAGGGAAGCTTATTTAGGTCAAAAATAATCAATCAGTCATTAAACTTATTTTTTTATTATACTGTTATTGAATTATTAAAAAAAATTGTTTAATGACTGAAGAAGTGTATTGCAACCTTTATTACATCCTAATGTTTATTATTTTGATATGTGCCGTCAGTCACCTGAGATCTTATTGTTAAGGTTCTCTCACACTTACCATTTCAATTATTATGTATGACAACCAAAAAAAAAATACGAAATTAACAAAAGCCGATATACCAGGCAACTTCTATTAATGTCCCAAGTAACTTGTCCAATTCAACGGAAATGTAAAAAAACATCCTGTATAACATTAATAAGATATTTATAAAATAAATAATAAATAAATAAATATCTTGAGACATCTTACACAAATCAACCTAGTCCCACGGTAAGCTCAATTAAGGCTTGTGATGTGGGTACCCATTTATCACAAATATTTGTTCCTTGGTCATGGCTGTCTATGTATTTAAGTATCTATATGTATCTATCTATTATATATATCGTCGCCTGGTACCCACATCACAAGCCTTAATTGAGCTTACCGTGGGACTAGGTTGATTTGTGTAAGATGTCCCAAGATATTTATTTATTTATTATTTATTTTATAAGGGTCTCTATTGGTTCCCATAAAGTGTGAAGTTCGATTTTTGAAGCGAATAACGTTGTAGGTCCGAATTTTTTTTAGTCATAATGTCATAAGTCATAAAAATGAATATTATAAATCGGTGGTCAGCTTTGTGTAGGTCATAATTATTGTTAGTCATAAAAGTCGATGCCCATAACTTTTAAAATACATACAGCATCATTTCCAGAATGTTAAAAGCAATAAACTTCCTTATTATAACTGTTACAACGTCTATATTCGCAAGTTGTAATTATTTGTTGTCGCGTGATTATGTCAATGCCAATGTAATGATGGTCAATGTAACCACCTAATAAATTTAGTAAGTAAACTTGGTAATAAACTTAGTAAGTAAATAGTAAGAGTATTATTTTAAAAGTCGGCCCTGGCGCTTCGCCGGCCGCTGCCGCGGCACGCTCGCTTCGCTCGCTCGGCTCGCGCGCTGTAAGGTCACAGTTCAACCTAACACTCCTCCTCGCTTCGCTCGTCGTCGTACCTACACTGACCTGCCTTAGAGTCGAGTAGGTAAGGAAGTTTCCTAAGTTGCATCATAGTCCATAAATTTCTTAATTTAAATTAAAAATTAAATTTTTTGGATGAAATTCGGTTAGTTATTAAAACAATATGAGTAAGAACCATTATTAGGTTCAAATGTATGACTTAAAATATTTCTAAAAAATGATAGATAGACCTTTGAATGTTATTGTCAGCAATTTTATACCTTTTGTAATTAGAGTATGTAATGTTATAGGTTAGTAATGTTAGATCTATTAATCGTTATACTTAACAAAAATTATGACCATTGATGCTTATATCAGTAAATTATATGGATATCAATTTCTGACTAACGAAATTCGGATTAACAAATATATGGGAAAGAAAGGGATCCCGTGATAAATAAATACACAAATAATGCCCTCGCCGGGATTCGAACCCGGAACCTCCAGCTTCGTAGGCAGGGCATATTTATCTTGTTCTAAAATGAAAAATAGAACAAAAAATGGTAAGTCTTATTATAAACCAAAGTAACATCACGAGTGGAATTGATGTCCATTTTCATTTTCCCTTGTAGTCGACTGTTCACGTTTTCCTTTACTACTCTCATGGAAATGAAATGAAATGAAATAATTTTTATTTTGCTTGAAATATGGTACAAAAGTTGTTTAGTCAATAATATAATAGGTAACACATATTTCACCATCATTGGGCATGCAAAAAGAATATCTTAACCTACAACTAAAACTAAGTCTATATTACAGTCAAGGCCAACTTCAGTCAAAAGATGACATGTATTCCTCTACGGAGTAAAAAGCCTTTTGTACAAGCCAAGCTTTTAGTTTTGCTTTAAGCATTCTCAAAGACAATAGTTTAATATCGTTATCTAGTTTATTATAGATCTTGATACTCGTGCAAAAAGTGTTTCTGCTGTACAAAGCTGTTCTTTTGGAAGGTATTGCTAGCCTGTCAGGGTATCTTGTATTAAAATTACATACATCATTATACGTCTGGAAAACTTCTGGATGCATTTTTACAAATAAACATATTTCGTAAATATACATACAAGGCACTGTCATTAACATAAGGTCTTTGTACAGGGGTCTGCAAGATGTCATAATATCATCAATATCACATATTGCTCTGATACATTGTTTCTGAGCTATCAGTGCTCGGATTGCATGGTGCGAATTTCCCCATAAAATAATAGCGTATCTAAGTAGGGAGCAAACATAGCCATGATACGCTTGTATGGCTGCTTTCTTACTACAAGTTTTCACTAAGCTCCATAAAGCATACACAAATGAATTTATTTTGCCACATACCTTATCTATATGATCTACCCAAAATAATGCCCAAAAAATTTGTTTGACATGATTCTGCTATAGGTTCATTGCCGAGGGATACACTAAGTGGCTGCTTTTTAGCATTGTGATTTATGAATTGCAAGTATGTCGTTTTCCTTATATTTACATTTAAATTGTTATTATGCACTTTATTTAATTGTTACGATTGTGGAGATTGTATTGTTGATGTCATTATTATAAGTATTTATGTCAGATAGCGGAAAAACAATAGATATATCATCAGCAAAAAGTATGCTGTCAAATTCTGTTACATTAGGGAGGTCATTTATAAACGGAGACGGAAAGTAATCTTATTTACACATATAATTGATAATAATGATAATTTAGGGTTCAGTACCTCTCATGGAACATATCATTTTGATACCCTACTCGATAGGTTTCTTACATATTATGTTTAACACCGTTGACCAAGAAACATTTGGCAATGAGCACGTTTCTTTCTTAGGGTGACTATAATATGAAATTCAAAAACTGTAAAACCGAATCTGTGGTATGTAAGTAAGTAGGTGGAATGTAAGGTAGCATTTTGATGCAGCTTTTTAAGATAAGTTGTTTGCTATGCGATGTTTGCTAATAGTACCATTCTCATCTATATTTTGAAAACAGTTGGAACGGAAAAATAACAGGAACCGTTACTGGAATGAATAATTGTTGGCCAGGTGCTTTCTATGTGCCATTCGAAAATAGTTAGTCTAGGACTGTTGCCAGGCCTTATTCGCTGAATATTTTTGTTTCAGGCTCCCGATGTTTAAATTATGATAAATGTGGGTGGCTGTATAGTGAGTACAATTCACATACCTGCATTTCTATATTTAAAAACGTAATTTGCTCAAAACTAAATAGGTACGCTTATTTAAAATAATACATACCTACGTATATTTAAACATATTCTTATGATATTTTCATTAGATTATCGCTGGCCAAAGTTATCTTATAACAGTGTTGATAAATTTTACAAATACTTATATATATCAAATAATCAAAATATGAAACCAAGAACCAAACTTGAAATACGAAGTTTCTATTCAAATTAAAAAAAAACTTGTACAGTCAACATGAGCATGGGAAGACTTGAGAATGAACAAAAATAAGAATGAATATAATTAGCTATTTTAAGAGAGCCTCTAAAATTGAGTAAATCTGCGAAAACTTACCAAGCGGCTTGAAGTTCTTCCAAACTTTTAGCAAGTGCCACATCATAACACGCAAACAGTTCAATTCCATTAGAGAACGGTTAAATAATAGTCTATTACATGGGCCACGTAGAACACTAGGCATGTAGCGAGGTACATCATAATCAGAATTTGTACCAACATGTTGGAGCGTTGCGGCGAGACTAAGGGAAGCCATTGAATGTCGAATGCTATTTCTCGGCGTTACATAAATGTATTGGGGGTTAATTAGTGTAAAACGGATACTGTTTAGCCGTTTAAGCTTAGTAAGAACGTCACGGAGTGGTCTAATGCCAATAAAACTGTCGAGCCAAAATACCTACTTTTTAGGGTTCAGCCTGTCTGCTAAGCTCAACCCCGTCACGAATAAATTGCGAAAAGACAATTATTTTTTTTTTTTGCTTCTAGGATGCTTAGCCACGTTCCCAATCGCTAACGCTCAATCGTCAATCGTAAGCGAAAGGCAGCTAACTGTCTTTATCGCGCTAATATGAAAGAGTGACAGAGAGGGAAAACTACGATACGCTAATAAGCGTTAGCGATTGGCAACTTGGCTAAGCATCCAGAAGGGCTAATATTGGGGTAAGTATAACTATTGCAACCACAAACGACGCTGACGACTTGAAGAGCTACCACGATCTAATATGGCGATTAAGTTTACGACCAAATCTGAATCGCAATGTGTCAGTTTCATAGAATAACTGTCAAAAACTGACAAGCCTTGAGATCATGGTAGCCCTCCTGATGTCACACTTACTCGTACGACTGAATTTGCAGGTGCAACAGAGAGGGAACCCGTCGATCGTCGTGGTTCATCGCAGGTCTTCGGGTCCTCCAGGCACTAATTAAATATTAAGCCGCGGCCATGTGATACCTAACGAGGGGTCGAGGAGTTTGTAATCAATGTAATGATCGCCCAATATTACCTAGTCCTTTAGCCAAATATTGCCCTCGCTGGCAAGGCACCAACTAGGCTAACATGATAACCACCGGGTGTACGAACGGAGCGCGGCAGTACAATCGCCAACACAGTTTACTGTCCATTCGTAACATTTATTCCAATAAGTATAAGGTGCATAATTGAGTAATTCTCAAAAAGTTTGTACATTTGGATCACGTCTTCAATATTGATATAAATTGGTAGGCGGGTTAAGTTGATGATGCTGAGAAAGATCAACTACATTTCCCAAAATGTTCCCGAAAGTGTGTATGGAAGTTTCCTTTTTGTTACCAGATTTCTGTTTTGGTACCTAACAAAAAAGGAATGTTTCATACAAACATTTTGCGACATTTTGGGAGATGTTGTAGATTTTGCTCAGCATCATTGACTCTGCCAGCCTACCAATTTTTATCAATATCAATATTAAATATATACAACGATGTCGATCCAACCCGAATGCAGCACATGCATTACATATGAGTACAATGCAGCTTTTGATATTTGGGTATTTCTTATTTAGTTTCACAGGTGTGTCACGATCCCACGACCATGTTCAAAAATTAACGGTTTCCAGAAAGTCCAACAGTTTGATACTTATTTGAGAAGCAGCCCCTGCGTCAAGCTTTCTGTTCATATTTATATTATAAAAATATAAAAAATAAGTTTAAACAACTTTAAATTTCTGTAGGTACATATGGCTGTGGCAACTCACAAATCTAAATTAGAAATGCCCCTTTTCAGCCCGAAAACCTTAAGATTTAATAATATTAAAGAGATCGAGTGCTAACAAGCGTCAAAATAGTCACGTTTTAACATTTGTTGTGTGTAGCATTAGATGATTTCCATTTGTACTTTTCGGAACTCTCACGAGTTTATCCTAGTTTTCCCATTCGTCGTAACTTTATGGTAAATAGTTATATTTTTTTCTGGCCAGTACTTTATGCATGTCGACAAACCGTAATTGCTATGCAAATTAAAACCGTGCGCTGATGTTTAATTGATTATTCGGTGGCATTCGCATTTTGTTGTAACAGCGCTCACACGCAACTATTTGTAATTTTATCTGTACATACATACATGATACAACCTTAATCGAAGAATGAGTTTAATGAATTATTTTGTTTTATTTATTGTGAGCATCCATAATTAGCACTTCAATAGCTAGTGACCCTGCCTACAAAGATGCTGGTTTCAATAAGTTACGTTGTTCCATGAACGGAAGAAAACTCTTCAAGGATCATTATACTCATTATCAGCGTCGCTAGGGAATAGTTACTAATAACTGCAATAATTTATTTTCTAATCCTTGATAGCAGTCTAAAGATGACTTGCAAATCAAGAAACTTTATCACCGTGAAAATCAGAAGAAATTAATCGAGCAATAAATTAAAATTACAACCACAATTATTGTGGCTCAAGGCGGTTCTTCATATAATTGGCGATGTGTGTGACTAACAATGACTTTACTGAAACTTGCTATCTAAACCCGATAAAAGTAGCGAAATACTCTTGAGGATATAGATACCTAACTATGTCAGAGAGAAAATAAAATATCTTCAAATACACGTTTTGATCTGTTTGTCGAATTCCAAGATAAGTAGAGTAAAATCTTTTTCTTTTCGCAATTGAAATATACAATTAATATTAGTACCCACGAAATCCTTTCCTCGAAGTTTGTGGATCTTAACTACCTACTATTAAATACGTGGACTGTGGACTGTGGAAACTTGTCAAGATTGGTACAAATTGGAGCCGGAGAATTCAAATAATTAAAACATTTGAATAGTCAACCACTATGGCATGTGAAATTTAGTTAGAATAATTATTGCTCGCGTTCGTGAAATGAAAACGCGCCAAGGATAGGAATAAAAATATTAATTAGGTGCTGAACAAACTTATTTTAACAAGCAGTGTTGGTTCATCTCAGGCTCAGCCGTTGACTTGGATTCAAATGGCATGCGACAGCAAATAAACACATTAGACAGAATTTCGTGACTTAACAAACAAATGCAAAATGGCGAAAATAAATGGGAACTCAAACACAAAAATATTACCCAATGCGCAGCGGGCCGCAGCGATATGTAATATGTGCAGTCAGCCAAAAATATGGTCTACCACATACTTTTCAATTCCAAGTTCTGTTTCAGACAATAATTAAACGTGTACCTATTATTCAAAGCTATTCATTATTTGTTCGAGAATCAATTTGAGTTTGTAACGCCGCGAGTTTGAAACTCAAACTTCTCAAGATCGCTCGCTTTCTTTTATGAATTAATAAAAACATAAGTGGGCATTTTCGCGAGAAGAGATCCAAAAAAAAATTTTTTTAAGGTAGGTAAATTTAATGTTTTTCCTACTCAGAATAACGAGTTCTTTCAATCTAGAAGAAAAAAAGTACAAGAAAATAAATGGTCCCACATTTTTCATACATTTTACATGCTCTCCACTTTGTAACCGCTGTACAAAGTGTTTGAAAAACGGTTACGTAATAGAAACAAAAAGTTGGGACAATTTTTTTCTTCTAGTAGGATCGAAAGAGCTCGTGATTCTGAGCAGGAAAAACATAAAATTTACCTGTTTCAGAAAGATAAGTTTTTGGATCTCTTCTCGCGAAAATGCACAAGTAACCATAATATCTACTAATCTGTTAAAATATTATGACGTCAAGAGTTATATTAATATTTTAAACATAATTTTTGTTCCCAGAAATCTTTAGCCACATAAATAGATACATGTCATGTATGTGTATAATAATATAATATATGTAGGTACCTAAGTAAATGGCGGATTTTTATTTTGTTGTAGTTTTATTTAATTTTCCAAATTTGGATTTTTTTATATTTTTTCTATTCAGAATCGCGAGCTCTTCGATCCTCATTAGCAGAAAAAAAGAGCCCCGAAAATTTCATACATTTTTTTGTCTTCCACTAAGTTACGGTTGAAGAAAGTGTAGGTATGAAAAATAGTACTCAATGGATTTTTTGTTTTGGGACACTTTTTTATTTCTATCAGGATCGAAAAAGCTCGAGATTCTGAGTAGAAAAAATGTAAAAAAGTACAAATTTGGAAAATTAAAACAAAAAGACATTAAAATAAAAATCCGCCCAAAAACTCATTTGATTTCATTTCTGTAATACTTACCTATATGAAACAGTCGTATCAAAAATATATACAAAACTTAAAATCAGACGTTTGCTGCCTATATGTTAAGTGACGTAAAGTGTTGTACGCTGTAGGTACTCTACAACACTAAAGGCCACACCGGATGCGTGTGCGTGGCGTGCACGTTGTAGTTTACTATAGTCGCTGTAACACAACTTTAGGAGTTAGATTTAGAAACTTCTTTGCTGACTATGGGATGTTGCATTCAACAAGCATAAATAAGTCAGCAAAAATTGCGAAGTTCATAGCTGGCACTTATCGACCGGCGCGGGAATTCCCTTGTATCGTTCTTTAATATTTAACAACGTTAGGTATTCCCTGGATTTATCAAATCTATATTTGCGTATAGGTAACAAATCTGATATTTATCTAAGTTTATAAAGCTGACTGATTGGGTGTTTTTTACAGGAAAGATATACAAAATATGAAACATACTTAGGTATAAAAACAAAGTTGTCGAAATAGGTAAATAAAAAAGTGCTCCCTGGTATTTTTTGTTATAGTATTATCGTTTCACTTTGTTTAATGCTCGTAATTAGATCTGGATCACTATTATTGTTATACCTACTACGTATGGATAATAATAGAGTTCGTTATTATTTTTTAATAACTTATCCTGTGTCATGCCCATTATAGTTGCGTGGCCGTGGCACTGTTAAAATAAAATTTTACACAATCGTGTTATAATAGACATCTTGCTGAGTGGCCTAAGTAAGGTACGAGAATGAAAAGCTTGATTATAACACAATTGTGTACAATACTTTTTCTACGAGTCAATAAAAATAAGTAAACAAATTTAAATAATTAATTAAATACGCCGAAACGAAATGCAGTTCTCGAGGTGGCCGCTCGATGATGTATTTTTTGCTAGCATGCGAATGGGCCAGTTATAGTTGCCTACAGAGTTGTCTCATGAGTTCATTATAGTTGAGTTGCGAACTCGACGTAAATGTAGGTGATTACAAATTTGTATACGTAATCGGCTAAAACAGTCGGCTAGTAGAAAATAGTTATGTATTTGTTATACAATACAAGGGTGCAAAGTTGTATTTTACCCGCGAGTATGAAATTGAAACACGAGCAAGCGAAAGGATTCTATAGTTGAACCACGAGCGAAGCGAGTGGTTCTAAAATAGAATCCTGAGCGCAGCGAGTGTTTTAACATACGAGATTTAAAATACATTTGCACCCGTGTGTAACTTTTCCCCTCACTATAGCGAGGAAACTCAAAAAAGGTAATTATTTGTTCACATTACAATCATCATCGGGTTAGTGATAATAATTTTCCAAATGCATCATGTATTTAATGCAAGATTTTGTCGCAGTAAACTTACCACGAAAAAGTAAACGCAGCACGATTTTAACACATTCCTGTAGTTGCACACCAACGCCAATGCATTATTAAATCATTCTCATTCATTATTTTTACAAAATTATAACAGAACATCCTGAAAGTTGTTTAGTTTACTATTTTTATGCGTGTTCGAGTCGGTAAATAAAGATTATAACCTATAATATTCTTTGACAATGTTGACGTTGACATTTTCTGCGTTTTGTGATTGCATCTAGTCATCTTATCATCATTCACTAAAACAATTGTTACTTATGGAATTTTAGGATTTATATGTTAAAATCATCATATTATATAAAGGTTTGTATTTTACACTAAATTCTCAAACAAATTATTTAATTATCATTAATATGGAACAATTTCCATGAGTCTTAATCGCGTAAACTTACGTTTAATTATATCCTGACGTTTCGGGCATGACGTTACACCCGTGGTCGCAGGCAGACATCCATCTGCATATGGCATGAGTCTGCCTGCGACTACGGGTGTAACGTCATGCCCGAAACGTCAGGATATAATTAAACGTAAGTTTACGCGATTAAGACCCGTTTGTCTTTAAAATATGAGTGATAATCGTGAAAGTTTAAATCAATATAATTTCCATGAGCATTTTACGTTTTGTTATTCCAAAACCAAGGTCATACTTTGCCACACAAGTGAATAATATGCGTTTTTACACGTTCGTATTAAAGGATAAACGAGCACTTTACGAGCTAGTGAGGGGAAAAAGTCTTTACGCAACTTGCAGCACAACGTGCACTTGAACATAACTTCTTCTTCTTAGGTATCATTATAAAGTTTAAATATATGATCTGCTGGCAGATAGCAGCGAGCTTTTTTAACAAGTGATAAAATACTTCTATCTTGACGCTAGCAAATACTAGGTTGTATATTATACTTAACTTCGATTTTTATTTTGAATGTGATATTACTTATACAATTTTTTAGAGTATTATTTGTAGATTGATTGATTTGAGATTATTAATCAATACAATTTTGCAGAGTATTTGAACACGTAGATTGATCACTTACTGTTGCCTTGCGGAGAATCAAGCGCAGCCGTCCCAGGCGTGCTCAGGGTCTCCAAAGTGTCCCGGCTGTCCACCGGCCGCAGCGCCAGCTCCACCGTGTCCGGCGAGCCGCCCGGCCACGCCATGCTTCCATCACTGGCTCACTTCACACATCACTAATCCCTCTGCTACTTTTACGCGCAATGATCAACGCTTTAAGCGGCGTTAACGCGATGCAGACGGGTTATAAGTAGCTACTTGAACACTTTTAAGCACCTTTCGATCACGATGATATGCTTGGAAAAGCTAGAGCAACAGCCTTGTTTGGTTAAATAAACTGTCAGTTTTATCGTCTGCCACCGTTGCGCGTTTACGTCACGTTCTATGTTTTCAGTGTGAAAGTAACGCACAACACGATAAACGATAAAAGCGAGATTATTATAGTAATGGCTACATCTTACCTATAGATAACCTATTATCTTTTATACCTAGTACTCCTAGTAGGTAGGTACCTAGCAAAGATTAGCTTTAGTAGGTATATTAGAAACAGTTTATTGATTGTAGACACATTCTTTTCAAGACAGTTGTTTACGATATTAGTTCTTTACATAAAGGCTTTACATAAAGGCTTTACATTGATAAATATATGCCCATATATATCGATAGGTATTTCACGCCATACATATTAGTGCTGAATATTCAAATTTGAAAGCTGAACCGAATCAGATTGCAGGTGCGATTAGATTATCAAGCTCTGCCGTTTAAAATCCGGTTCCCTTTTCCCCGAAACGAACATAACTGCATATACTATATATTTTTTGACAATTCGACACAATGCTTGAATTTGTTTGCTGTTCATCCAATATGCAATTTGTCTATATGGTATTATGGACGACCTGCATATTAGGCAAACGAAGAAATTAATGCGATTGTAATCTGGACCAACTGCGTATTTGATACTGTAAGCAACTGCCTGAGATATGTGCTCGGGTGTCAAGGCTAGTCCTGTAACTGTAGTTCGGTTGCTGCGCGTGTTGCTGTACTATTAAAACAATTATATTAGTCAATGGTCATTGGATTCATTACTGAAAGAATACCCTCAGAGGTTATCTTTGACGCACGATCGGTTATAAAACCACGGGCAACGCCGTCCAAACAGTAAATGTATTCATTATTACGCTACTATTACACTCATTGCTTGGGGGTGCTAAAAATACAAATTCTATGTAAGTATTGTTTGGGTTGATGGTATTGTTTACCCTATAATTAACATCAGGATTACAGTTGAATTATTGTTACCTAAAATTTCCCCAATTAATATCCGATCCGATCAATTGTAAATCATGTAACAACAGCTCTGTTACTTTCTGCAACCAATGCAAATATGGCTCTTAATTGGTCACGTGAAATTGATCAGAACAATTAGTGGCTCAGATTCTGCGTAACAATTAGCTCCGACATTCAAAGTGGTCGTATATATAGGTACCAAAGCACATTTCCGTCCAAAATGAAAAGCAATCGTTCGAAAAATAACAATTTCCTTGAAATTACTCAGTAACTGATTAACAAAAATAAAGTTTTTTTTAATTTAAGAGATCAATGGTTCACTTCTCATTTTGGTTCGTAATTCAAAATCTGGGTCACTGGGCTGGAGCTATGTGTCTACCGGCAGCCCGACAGTGTATAGTTATTTCAAACCCATAGCACAATTACTAACTTAGCACAAGAGTACATTTTAAGGCGTCGGATCTCGCCCGCGAGAAAGACAACTGCCACTACCTAGCTAAGTATAGCAATTTTTAGCAGATGATTGGTGTCGTCGCTTAAGCTAGTAAAAGAGGGAAAGTACATCTCGCGGCGACATGCTATTGCCATTCATCTGCTAATTAATACTGCTATAGTTTTGTTGTGACAGTTGTTTATTCGCCCGCGAGATAATGTCGCTTTACCCTTTAAATGCTAAGGGTGCAGTAAAAACAGTCGAAAACACAAGAGATTTCAATTTTAAAGAGGTTTTCGGGTACATATATTTTTCTTTAGAACCTAATTCCTGCTCTGGGTTGGCTTTCAAAGCCTTAGACGTAGAAGTATATTCTAGTGTCTCTTCTTGTAACTGAAACTTCTTAATAAGTATTTAGGTAGGCACTTCAACTGTAAAATTACTACTTACGGCGTGTTTCGCAATCTCCGGATTAAAATTATCACTATTTCCCAGGCACGTAAATGAAATAGAACAGCTATCATTCCTCTGACATGTATTTTATTAGGGGATGGTGAAACAAGCCCTTAATGTAGCTAAGTATAGAACATACAAAACAGGGTCGTTAACTATTTAGCTTGTGTGAACTTTTCAGTTTATTGCGTGGGTCGCCTGGGGTGTATTAACTAGGGGTTAATCGTGTATACTCACTTTATTACTTAATAAGGCGTTTAGTACTTTACAAGACGGCTTCGGAACTAACCTTGTTAACAGGGAATTGATAATATTTTAAACTGGGTCTTAAATAGCAATGTACCGAGGAGAAGTTTGATAAGTTGCGAAAGTTCTACAGATAATGTTCGCGGCAATTATAATTTTACAAGCAATCGAATCATGCTAAAACCGTTGTATATACATACGCCTTGCCTTTTAAGGAAGAATTTATTATCAACACGAAAATAATGTAGGTAACAAAGATATTTCTATTTTTATGGCGTTAGCTAAAGTTTAATGTCAATATTGCTTTACCTTGCGAGATTGTCATATTTACATTAACAAATATAGTTTATGTATCAAAATATGTTACAATTAACATTAACAAAAATAGCTACCTATATATACAACAAAACATTATTTTAGAAATATTGACGATCATAAATAAATTCGTAGAAATTAGGGTAGAATACTACCTACCTAACTCAATAGATATAAGTATGATTACAAATAATTAATTAACTCAACAACTGGCTTAGTTTTTGACTTTTAAAATAAAAGTAGCGTAACTTTCTAAAAGCTTTTAGCATTTATGTGCGTTAAAACAAGGAGTGTAGCATAGCATTATTTGTTTATTTTGAATAGGCTGAGATTAGAAGGGAGAAAGGGTTAGTTTTAAACACGTCACTTTTGTAAATATTTGTTAGTTAATTTCTCTTCGTAGTCTTACAAACAAGTTTAGACACTCGCGTATATCGAAGCCAACGATAAGAATACGCCACGCTGCGCCAAGCGGCGGCTGTTACTGAAGGAGTTCCCACCAGATAGCAGGATAAAGGATAAGATAAATTATCTTCAGCGATAAGGAAAATGATGAAATCGAGGACATTAAATGATTTACGTTATATCACTTTCATCGAACTATCTCACAACAAACAAACCTATACGCGGAATAGTCGAGAGACCTTCATTGCCTACTCTTTGGGGTAGGATCCTATTTCAGATAATACAACCTCTTTAGATTTAAGTTGGCGAAGTGCATGGAACGAATGATTTTTTTTCGCTATTCAATTATTGGTCTCACTGTAAAAGCTCATCAATGTGAACTCAGAATTAACCCTCTACAATTAGGTCAATGAAATGATCATCCTGTAATCGGAAAGCCGTTAGCCGTGTGGTGACGGCAGTAAGAATACATTTGTCACCACCCCAACTCTTCACCCCTACGTGTGTGTCGTAAGAATCGGCTAAGGCGTTGAAGTGTCACTATTTATTTATCAAAGATTGAAGATGTGCAGCAGCATCATCAAACTGGACACATTTCTGCGATCGCCAACCCGCTTGCCCAGCGTGGCGATTATGGCCATTTACCTCCTAATGCGTCCATGCGCATAGGCTAAGGAGAGACCGTTTTCCAACAGTCGACGAATATAGGCTGATGATGATGATGACTCGGCAGGCGGGTATCGTCATCATTGCACCGGTGCACCCATTCATCGGTGCTTTATCCCCCTGTATTATCATTTCGGCAATATGTGTGTTATATCAAATTATTGAGCATCCGATGTTTTGGCACTGTTGCAAATGCCATCTTTCAACACAGAGTTAAGGTGCGGCTCCACTGACGCGGAGCGGAGCGGATCTGTGCAAAATAGACCAATTACATTTTTCTTATTCAAAATTCGAAACACTGTGAGGCGGTCTCATTGGCCGAGCTCACACAGCTCCGCTCCGCTCCGCGTCAGTGGAGCCGCACCCTTACTCCATGAAGATGGCATTTGCAACAGTGTCGAAATTAGGGTGCTCAATCATTTAAATTTGTATGGTAGGTAAATTTTTCGTAATAAGTCATAATAATAATGAAAATGACCATGTTAGCATGTTATCTTATAAGATACACTGCCAAGTTAAGGGTTAAAACTTGGCAGTGTATCTTATAAGATACATACTTTTTGACCCACCTTTTGTATTTTTTTTAAAGACAGAATTTTTTGCTCTACGCAGCGGCGAGGAGGCTAGAACGCACGATTTTTTAAAATTTTACCAAGTTTAGGGCTTAAAACCTTATATAAAAATTATTGAAAGAATATTTTCAGAATTTATAGAATGTAATGGAATAGAACAATGTTTATTTAGCTTTTATTTGGTGATTAGAATAGACTTACAACGAAATAAGTGAAATTACAAACACACCAAAAAGGTTGCCACTCCGCATGTGTCATGGTCATGGCTCGGTTGCCACGACGCTGATTTTCAAGGCAACCAAAAAAAAAACTTACGTAAAACTAATCTCTTAAACTAACAAGTGACAGCAGTTTTTTGGTTATTTAGATTGTTCTGCAACATGTAGGTACATGGTAGATCAGCCGGGGCTAACCCCACACACGCCGGAAGGGTGGCAGGGCGCGCCGGGGAGCGGCAATCACGGCAGCTTGCGTCAGGCGCCGCGCCTTTACACTGGGATATGAAAAATCTACATTAGATAGGTGTGATATTGCCTCCGTGGAAGTTACTAACTCTTTGAACTTTGTAAGCGAACTGACTGAATTGAACTTATAATGTATAGTCGGGTTCAAATTGCATGGAGAGTTTATGAATGAATTCATTCATAAATCGTCCATGCAATTCTGAACACCACTGTACGTGTAAACTGCACATAATGGACATTTGCAATCAAAACATATCATAGTAATTATCGAAAATTGGGTCATAACATGTCAATTTTAGGGGTGTTTACGATATCATCATTTAGTTGGATATATCTAATGAACCATACCTACGTTAAGGTTTTATGTAAATTGGTAGGTATTATACAGGATGGTTTTAACCTTAAAGTCGACATTTTTTTAGATTGTTCCTCACTTCGTGCGGTACCTATTAGAGTTTACCCCACACAGCCGGTTTTTCGTGGTTTTCTAGTCATGATGTTTTTTCTTTATTTAGGTATGAAATTTTGCGATGTAACAATTTCCTTAACACAGAAAAATGTAGGTATATGTACGTTGATTATATTCCGATTTCTCATAGTCTACGACGTGAGGTACATAATATAAAAAAAAATTGACGTCAAGATCCAAGTCGAGTTGAAAAAGTCCAAATAAAAAAAAATGGTGTAAAATAAGTAGGTACTGCTGAATTTGAAACAAAATGTAACTAGGAGTCACTAAAAACCAGTAAGTACGTAAATAAAACTTCAGGTTCGACAAACTAGATTAAAGCACAGCATAGCTTTTTTGTTAACCGGAAAATATTCACGCGAAAATTAATAACTAAATTAGAATTACAGGAAACCCAATGTCCAAATATTTGTATTATTCCTTTTGTTTTATACGAGCATAATAAATAAAATACTTCTAATAGCCTCGGAGCATCAACATGAACAATGGAAACTGATTTGTGTACCTACCGTGTTGTACTTTGTCAGGGTGATCATTAAACTAAATGAAATGATGTCCCTACATTGATTTTACATTCAACTGCACTATGACAAAGGTTAAAATGGCCCTACTACTTTGTCAGATTCCTTGAGCGTGGGTTAGGATAGGTAGTTATAGGTACCTACTTATCATTCTAGAACACGGATTCTGCATTTTCTTTATAAATTCAAACGTTAAATAGAAACTTAAATAGAAGTTATGTATTAAAGAAAAAGATGCGCGTTGCTTCCCAATAGATTTGGTCTCCCGGGTTTTCAATTTCAGTGAAAGGAATTGGGTACTACTTTATTTACGTAGATACCTACCCACTAACTTTCTATGAGACGGACCTACTGCTTTGAACTAAAAGGGATGTGACTACAGGTTCAGATAACGTGCCTCGACGTCAGCCATTAGGGCCGCGCCCACCGACTCCGCGATTACAGCAAAGGCCACGCATTGTCCAGCCGCAAATTCCCATCACTTACCTATGCAAGCGCTGAACAAGTTCCAACTGAAACCATTTTAACGGAACAACAAAAACCATGATAACACCAAGCACCTGAAAGGCGCTCTTAAACTGGTTCTAAACAGTGTTCAGAATACAGCCCAGCTATCAAACCGTTATTTCCGTTGGACACGCTTTTTGTCGGGCACTAATGAAAAGTGCTATTTTTGCGAGTGATTAAATTTCGTTCGTTGGATTTCATTGTGGATGGCACGACATGGTGTTTGACACAGCACGAAAGAGGTCTGGATTACAATTTGGCGTCAGGTATTGTTTATCGTGAAAACTGTGAAACACAGTAAATTAATGAAATACGAATAACCGATTTTTCGTAACTTCATTAGGTTCTTCTTTATTAATTTCATCGGTTATATTTTTTTTATTTCTTTAATAATGATGAACATGAGTTTCATAAAATTTAACAAAAATATGGAAAAAAATTAACTTTATTTAAGATGCTTGGAAGTTTCTCTGTAATTAGACAATCATAATATCGTGTTTGGGGACGTCAGTAGAGTTGATCGTTTTCATATGCAGTTGATGAAATGACTAACGTACGATTCCCACTAAGCGAGCGGAGTCGGGGCGCACCGGAGTGTATTTTCAATATGAAGTTGACGAGCGATGGAGTCGGAAGCCGATCTGCTGACGGTTTGTACTTTGTAAAATACGCCCGTTTCTACCCGTCTAGGAAACGTAGAGTAATGGATCACGGATCCAATGTTGGACACTGTTAGCTGACAGGCATCAAATTATGGACACTTCAATCTAAACCTATGGTTGAAATTTGCCTGTTGCAAAACAAATGCCTAATTCTTAGCTTCTTTAAAATAAAAAATAATGCAGGTAAGTACATCAATGGGTTTTTGTCCACTGGTGCCGTCACCAACGTAATTTTTGCCCAAAAATGCATTATTTCTAAATACCACAGTAGTAAAATACTCAGTCGAACAATAGGTATAACAAGCGCATTAACCGTGTCGTCTGACAACAATGGTGCCCGAGGGAGCGAGACATCGCACAAGGACGGAATTTTGTTTTGCTACTAGGTATCGACCTCATAGTTATTACCTACTTGTTTAATAGTTATTTGTTTTACTAGGGAGCAAAGTGATTGTTTAACTCTCGTGCAAATATTGAAACCCGAGCAAGCGAAAGATTCCAGAATTTGAACCACGAGTGCAGCGAGTGGTTCATAAAATGGAATCTTGAGCGATGCGAGGGTTTTAAGGCACGAGAGTTGAACAAGCTTTGCTGCCGAGTGAAACAAATAACTATTAAACAAGTAGGTAATAACTATGAGGTCGATACCTAGTAGCAAAACAAAATTCCGTCCTTGTGCGATGTCTCGCTCCCTCGGGCACCATTGTTGTCAGACGACACGGTTAATGCGCTTGTTATACCTATTGTTCGACTGAGTATTTTACTACTGTGGTAAGTTTAAAATTGTCCAGTATTTTTTTTGTAACACTGAACGGAATGGAACAAACCATGGAACAAACATTTTCTCCTCTCAGGATCGAAAGAGCTCGTAATTCTGAGTGGAAATCATATTAAAAGTTCCAAATCGAAAAAACTGAGAGACACAACTTTGAAAAAAACCGGCCTAGAGCATGTCGGGCCATGCTCAGTACAGAGTTCCGTAGTTATTCGAAAATCGACTTACCGGACCGATTAGGTACTCATGTTCGAAATAGTTTTATTTTAAAGTATTTTTGAAGCCCACGGATCAAAAGTTAGAGGTCCATAATTAGAAGTCCCTCGAACACAATTTAATTCTATTTTGGAGCGGTTATCTCCTAAAATATTGACTTTAGCAAAAAACTTTCTTCTAGAACCCTTATTCTTTTTAAGATACCTTATTCAATGTTCCCTACACAATACGATTACACGTTACAGCAAATAATAGTATCCTAATTTTTTTTGTTCTACCGTTTTGTCAGCACGATTAATATGTATACTTACCTGTAACAAATTGCAGATTTCTAGTACTGACAGCTACTGAGCTATGCTGCGGACAGACGGACAGACGGACAGACGGGCAGACAGACAGACGGACAGACGGACATGGCGAAACTATAGGGGTTCCTTGTTTACTACGGAACCCTAAAAATGGCCCGCATTTAACTCGCTCTAACCATTTTTATGAAGTTTGTCTTTCTGAGGTGAATAATAGACTTGTACGTTATTATTGGGAAACCGCAAGTTATCGAGTTTGCGAGCAAAGCCATATTATTATTATATTAATGTGAATAATTAATCGTTGAAGCCCAGAAAACTTGATTGATTTGATTGATTTTTACACCTGTTGGGAGAGTAAGAGCGATGGTAATTAATTTTATAATGCTACCGGAGATATGAGTCAAGTTAATGTGAAATAATAATTATTAATAAATAATTTGTTCAATTTAGTAATCTAGAACCCACGTCAAACGGTACCCCTGAGACCTCAACTCGATGCTCAAATGGGAACAACCCGCCTTTGCATAACTTATAAAATGTATGCCAGTAGGCACGCGACTCCTTTCAGTGCGCCTTACTATTCTGACTCTAAATTATACATTTCCATACCAATATACATACCAGAATAGATACTTAATACAAGAGTACTTCTGAAATATTGAGAATTTATTTATTCATAATATGATATCTAGACCCCGTTAGCTTGTCACATTTCCTCTACCCTACCAAATACTTACTCGGTATGTTAAGTTTCAAGTTTTCAACTACCTACAGGCGCACTTATGATTTAATTTACACTATGTGTTTCTTTTAGGGGTGATTTGGATTGTTTGGAATTGACTACTAGGGCCATTACTTTATTCGTTCCCGATAAGTACTTGCGCAACCGGAACTTTCACCTCCTTGCTGAGCAGACGGCTTGCACGTTAGCTCACCAATATTCCCCAATCCCACACGCACGTGTCCTGCTGAACAAACTTAACTATTGCACCTTACTGCGACTTATTTTTTTGAGAAGCCATCCACATTGAAACCTATTTCATTGAAGTTCTGCGAGGATATTAATTAATTATATGTATGTCATTGAATTTTCATAATTATTTTTATTGTAGGTACTTTGTCATACGATCTTAACCTCGTGAGGCCCTATGTCATATACATAACATTTTGACTTTATATGTAGATATAGTGTCAAAGTTAAAATTCGGTTGAAGTATTCAGGTGACGTCACTAGGGGTTAAGCTGTATTGTTGTATGATGTCTATTAAACATATAAACAAATTACTGAGATTCAGTTTAGATCCTAATCTGAATCGCGATGTTACAGTTCCATAAGATAACTGTCAAAAACTGACAAGCACAACCTAAAATAAATGCATTAAAAGATCATGGTAACCCCACAGAGAATGGAAGCTTTTTTTTACGATGCTCTACCATGCCGAGTAGGTACAGTGTCAAAAGTATATTAACTTAGTTATTATAACGTAGTAAATCACTTTATCTTGACGATTTTGTAAGTTAGGGCGGCTAATTATGTAGGTGGTATTTTAAAACTAGTACTCTAGTTTTACTCTTAGGTAATTGCTGGCTTTCTTTTTATTTATTATTTACATTTTAGCTCCTAAAGTTTCGGTACCTTCCAAATTAAGTCACTCAATCTACGTATATAAGAAACTTTGTTTTTCAACAAAATTCCATATTTTGCACCATATTCTTTCCGTATTTAAAGAGCATCAAAAGCTATTAAAAGTTTCCGCACAAAATTACGCGTTTTCATTGTCTCAAGTGTGTATTACCTAGTTCAGCAACAGGCGAGTTGACGGTCAATATTTTCCTGTTCGTGTTCGGTAACTTTTACTTGGTAGAGCAAGTTTACTCGGTAGCGAAAATAAGCCACGTACAACCTCTTAAAGTGCATCTAAGTTTAATCCCTTGCTAATCAAACTGAAAGTATCTGCAGGATTTACAGGGAACGGGGAACAGGGATAGATATTACAAATGTATACTCACCTACCTGTTTTGTTCTCGATTGATAGAATGTTAGCTACCTACCTCTAAATACCTACCAATACCTGTAGGTACTGGAGTTTCATTATAGTCTTCTTTAAACAAAATTAACAAGGTATACCCGGTGTGTGTGTGGATTTCGATAAAATAGTTTGATTAAAGATGACTACTCGTATTATATTTAATGTCATCGACAATGAAGGTTTATCTTATGTACGTACTTACTAGTAGAACATGCTATACGCTTATATTTTTTTATGCTTGGCACATAACCACTTGAACGTCCACCCCGCGCGACCATATTCCGGTCAACTGTCCGGGTTTTTTTAGCGACGTACGCCCCGCGCTGCGCAGTCACAAGATTTTACAAAAACGTTTATATTTTCTAAACTACTTAAGGTATAATAATAAAAAAAATCAGGAGTATAAATGAAAGTACAATTATTAAAATACAATGATAGTCATTGTAAAATACCTAATGATTCTTGACTATAATCAAGATTAAACTTAAGACATCGGTAAAAAAATAAGAAAGATTTTTCTTTGACGACTAATTACAGGAAATTTTGAGCGATGACCCCTTATTTTTATTACATATTAAAAAAATATACTATTTCACCTTTATAATGATACCACAAATAACACATATAATTTTCAACAAAGTATCAAAATAAATTAATTAGATTACCTCCTCCTTCCAACAAATACACCAAGATACAAAAACACCGTAAATATTTTGATGAATCCTGACGTAGTTTGATATATTTCTTATGTTTAAGTATATTAATCTCTTCCTTATAAACCACTCGTCAATATTTATTATATATTTAACTAAACATGGTGTTATTTTACTAATAATACGGCTATAAACGTTTACTACCCCAGCTCAAAAATAACCTTCATATTTTGAACTCACTTGACAGGTATCACACTGTCAAAACTTAAGATGATACACATTATCGTATAGAGCACACGTTCCTGATCATTTTTATGTATAATAACCCCAAAAATATGTAAATTAACGTGAAATACTTACGACATAACTAGGAGTCCTTAGCAAACACTCACAATTGCACGGCAGTTTGACACAACACTTATAATTATAATTTTTTATCGACTGAGTAACGAGCGTACACTGCCATATATATTTTTTAGCGCAAACTAGTTTATTAGGCTACGTTGTTGCAACAAGGGAATTAGGAAATAATGCCTCTATATTTCGCTACATGCCGCTATAATCAACTGTGTCTCCTTCGACTTCATGGGATAGTATAGTATCCACGAACAGTCTACTGCCTTTTTTGTTTGGATACTATGCTATCATCGGACGTTCAAGTGGCTAAAATC
This sequence comes from Thaumatotibia leucotreta, assembly GCA_025490895.1. Taxonomy (NCBI): domain Eukaryota; kingdom Metazoa; phylum Arthropoda; class Insecta; order Lepidoptera; family Tortricidae; genus Thaumatotibia; species Thaumatotibia leucotreta. Next base: position 57,596 of record JALPQI010002381.1, read on the forward strand.
ATTAACAGAATGAATTACATTTATGTAAGAAAAACAACGACGTTGAAAGTTACACGCTGTGTAAGTGACAAAATAGTTTTCTCCCCAAACAAAACCTACTTTACGAGTACGCCATGCGTAACTTAAGAATTATTAATAAGCTTAACTTAGGAATTATTAATTTTTAACACTAACCAAACAACAATGTTGCTCCAACAGTCCACAACGCGCACTTTAATTTTAACAACAAAGAGCTTTACTAATGTGAAAAACCCACTCAGCTAATAAAATGTAAAACTATTAACAATCAAATTGCGACCTGATAATATCAAGGCCCTTAAAATACACTGTTATTAACGTGGTGTAAAGTAAATAGTAAAAGTTTATGTGGTGTTGGGCGGACGCGTGGCAGGGCGGGCGGCAAGCTCGCCGCGCGGACTCGCACTGCCGCGCTTTCGAGGAGCTTACCCGTCGAGCTTCTGGCCTTCCGAGATTAACCCCGTTACCCTTAAACGCTTTCTAACTTAGCAAGTAGATAAAACAATATAGTTTGCCCCCTTCGGTCTTAGAGACATATTGATAAGACCGAAAGGGACAAGCAATACTGTATTACAAAGTAAGCTTGCTTAGTTAGAAGACGTGTATGAATAAGGGCGTAAGTACGTGGCGTTTAAACTAAAGCCAGTTCACTCGAAACTTTTGAATGAAGAGTTTAGAGTAGGTAGTGGTGAGAACTGAAAAACAATAACTGAATTGTTTAGTAATGCTATGAAATGTGTTCAGATTTATGCAATAAAGAAAGCCATAACTTCATGGACAGAAGTAAGACAAAACGCGATCGACTTGTTAGTTTGTTTTAGATCACACTGAGTGTGAGCGTATGCGTAGAAACATTATTTTAATCATTTATTCAATGGATCCCAAGTAACATGGGCCTGAAGGCTTAAAACGAATTTATCTATTGATAGTCTATTCGCAGTTTATTTTTAGATAAGAGCTTTCTATAAATGGTTTCTATGAAGAAAAAGTATCCTTATAGTAAATCTTTTCTCATATTTGTTTTTTTTTAGATGATTTGATCTATAGAACACGTATTTTAAGTACATTTCTAGGTATGACGATTATCTTAGGACATATTGTTCTATAAATAGTTAATAAAGCCTAAAGGTACCTATTTTCCAGTATTTTATTAGATAATATGGTAAATGTTAAGATTTTACTTTCTACAGATATTCCGTATTAGCTAGTGGTATTCTTATGTTTGTTTATAAAAAGACTAAAGTCTACATAAACTACTTTTGTAGATATCTTTCAGTAAGTCTAATAATATGTTAGTGAAATAGTGGTTCCAGTGTTTATTTGCTTAAAGATAATGTAAATAAGTGCAATTTTACTAGATCAGCTGGCTTTATGCAATGGAGACAGTAAAACAAATTAAAAGATCTGGTAGCTTTCGTCGGAGAGTCAGCAAATATTTAAAAATAGAAGAAAATACAGAGAAGGAGCAAAAGGACTTCTGATTCTGATTTTCGACTCATGAATTAAGCGGGTAAGATTATTAAAATAATAAATAAAGATTAGACAATAATTTTAATTACGAAAGGGTTCCATCTACCTATAAATAAATAAACAATGCGTGTCAAATGTTCATTCTTAGAAATCGGGGAAACTTTATACAGATAGGTACGAATATGATAATTTAGATATATCTACCTAATTTAATACGATCCACAAAAAATAAACTTTCCGCCCTCTTCAAATACACTGATAAAACTAAACATAACACATTAAAACTGCTACAAATCGGCCGCGTGAACCGTGGATACACCAAACAATTCAACATGTCAAGACGTGCGTCTCGCGACTACTCCGCATGCGCGCACGCCGGCGGCGCGAAGTTGCGATTATACCATTACATTATTTCATATTGTCAACAAATAAAAAAAAAATCTTTAAGAAGGTAACTTCTTGTATTCATTCTGCATTAATCCATCCAAAATGATACACAAAGCACTCAAAATGCCAGTTCTCTGATTGATGTCTAGAAATACTGTGAGAAGTTAAAACAGTATACAAAAATGGCAGTTTATAGGTAATCTTAAACCACTCATAAACCAGTTTATTCCTCGACTAGGAAGTTTGGTTTGCAACAAGTAAAAATAGTCTTGTCATTTACTAGAGCTATACTACAGACTATTCTTTAGAAAGTTTGTTTTAAAGAAATCATTTTTCTAGACAAGTTTAACTAGACGCCATTTTTACTGCCTAATATTTTGTGAAATTATTGTAGCGAACTATTTTTTGGCTTGTTTTTGTACTTTTATGAATATATTCTCTGTAACAAATCGTCCTATACTTTTTAATATACTATATTATGAATGAAACAAATGGCTTAAACATATAAACACAATATATTTATTTTAAATATTTTTATATTTGGTTAATATTTTATTAAATATTACATTTCAAGCGGGCGCTCTTATTTAAAGAGAGTTTTACACAAATTCAGCGAGAGACTATCATCCGCACCAAGTTTTGCATGTTTAAGTATCAGTATTAGCCGATGAAAACTAGGCGCATGAAATAAGAAGTTAGAAATTTGTCACGCCATTTTGTAATATTACCTTAGCATTATTCTTTTGAGATATGCGCCATTATACGTATCGTTGTCTATTTCTATTAAAATCTTTCTTAAGGTTGGCAGGGTTGAGTTAATTTGGTTTTAAAACTTCTCAGGTAAATACTTCTGTTTAGCTCTCAAGCTTATCTATTAACCATCTACTAGTGCATATCGTGGTCTATAAATAGTATAGAAAGACTCTAGAAGAATGCCTTAAGACTATTTGAAAATGTTTAATTCTTAACTCTGTCTATTCGTGGTTTCTAGAGGGAGACTTATGAATAGTTACAAGGTTGTGCCCACTTTACTATAGACTATCTATAAGCGTTATTGAAGATAGCTTGGGGGCAATGTTACTCTTATGACAGACAATCAAATCGAAGTCTATTAGATATCTAATATCCCCTTTTTAGATTCGATTTTGTTACTTGGGGAACCATGGTATTTAACAGAGGTGTAGATATTGTAAGCACGACCATGGACCCTACTAGGCCGTAGCACTTCATATATAATTATTACAACAAAACAAATAAAAATATGTTTATTAGCCAATTGAATACTGATATTGATAGGCTTTCCAGTGATCCCCACATTAGTCAAGGCCTGTAACGTGGGGGCAAGATTTGACAGAATTTACAAAAATAATGCGATGTGTAAGTGAACAAACAGGTTATGTTACAACAACATCAACGCTTAAACAAATAAACCGGCCAAGAGCATGTCGGGCCATGCTCAGTGTAGGGTTCCGTAGTTATTCAAAAACGGCTGGGCCGGCCGATTATGTTCGAAATAGTTTTATTTTAAAGTATTCTGTAAGTACTATTCATGATTTTTTTCATATTTTTTGGACCTAAGTACAGATCAAAAGTTAGAAGGGGGGGGGGGGATATTTTTTTTTTCTTCTAGAGCGATTATCTCCAAAAATATGGACTTTTGTTTTTTTTTCTTTCAAGACCCTTATTCTTTTTATTCAATGATACCCCACACTATAGGATTACAGCAAATAAATAAAACCATCCCCACTTCACCAGTTGGGGAGGTAACCGAAAAAAAAATGATTTTCTAGTTTATATTGTACCACTTTGTTGGAATGATTATTATATACGTATAGGATACCTGTACCAAATTGCAGATTTCTAGTATTAACGGCCTCTGAGCTATGCTGCGGACAGACGGACAGACGGATATGGCGAAACTGTAAGGGTTCCTAGTTTACTACGGAGCCCTAAAAAGGAAATTTAAGGCTCAATTAACTCATAATTTCTTAGCAGATTTTTCTTCTTGGCTGTCCTTAATGGTGAAAGTTGCTCAGCGCGACCGTCCCTCCCTAGTACAGTCTGGCAAAAAAGAGTAGAAATTAAAAAGTAGCAACATCGTAGTGTCGTCCCTTTCAAATCAATATGCGTGAGAAAACGGGACGAAACTATAATGTTGCTACTTTTTAATTTCTACTCTTTTTTGCCAGACTGTACCCTGTTCACTCCTGCTTCCACGACCCAGATGTCATCCTGTATACCTATTGTGCACCGTCAAAAATGTCAGTAACAAAATCAAACATGTACCGTTTTGGTTTTTCCAGGTATCATTTAATTAAATTCACCAAGGGCGAATCCAGAAGATCAAAGGCCTGTCATGGATGCCTTTGTCGTACAGGTTGTCAGTAAGGCTTTGTGGGAATTGTATTAAACATAATACAATTTTGAGAGACATGGAAAACAAAAAAGAGGATAATAATTATGTATGTTCTTTGATCTCCTCTATCGGCGCTTCTTAAATAATACTAAACATCACTACATAGTTCGTATAAAACAAAGTAGCTTCCCGCTGACTGAACCTACTCGTAACTACGTATACTTATAAACAAGTACCTAGTTATTTACGAGTATATTTTTAAAACTACGCAACGGGTTTGGATGCTTTTCTTAATAAATAGTGATTCGAGAGGTAGGTTTTAGTATCAGTATTATCCTGGGAGGGTCGCCAGTAATAAATATAATAATGCCAGGAGACACAATACATATTTTTTCATCACACTTGCTGGCTAAGCGCGCCATTGCTTGCGTGCGTAGCGGGAGTAATAGAAAAGTGAAATTCCCTAGGGAGTAATAGAAATGTCAGTACGTCATTTAATAATATTATATCTTAAAACAATTATTTTTGACGGCAAGTGTGATGAAAAACTTTGTATGCATCACGGTCGGTAAGCGGAATACTAACTCGAGTCATAAAAGCCTTCCGCCTAACGGCGTCGGGCTTCTAACACTCTCGTTAGTAATTCCGTACTTACCTCCCTTGATGCACAATGTACATACTATTAATAGATAAACACATACCTACACAAAGAAGCAATTAACACCAAGAGGCATCAACTGGGCTACGAAGGTACTAGAAGACCTTGGCTACGCTGATGACATCGTGCTGATTTCGCCGTCTCTAGCCCATCTTAAAGCTAAACTTGAAAGCCTTCAAGGGGAAGCTGAAGTTATGGGCCTACGAATTAACCGACGCAAGACAGTTGACATGCGTGTGAAGTCTGATTGCATGAAACCTTTGTGGCTCATGAACGACCGCCTGGAATCAGTCTCAATGTTCGTGTATCTCGGAAGTACAATAACCTGTCGGAGAGGTACGGACGAAGACGTCGAGAGTAGAATTAAGAAGGCAAAAGCTGCATTTGCTCAATTAAAACCGGTCTGGGATTCAAATGTGTTTACTCGCCGCATTAAAATCTCCCTCTTCGAATCCATCGTCAAGTCAGTGCTGCTCTTCGGCTCTGAAACGTGGAGAGTTACTAAAGGGCTGACACACACGCTACAAGTGTTTGTCAATAAGTCCCTTCGTTCGATCCTTCGCATATTCTGGCCGAAAACGATAAGGAACGAGGATTTGTGGAACTTGTGCCACCAGATTCCAATCGCCCAAGAAGTAGCGCAGCGGAAGTGGAGATGGATCGGGCATACTCTTCGAAGAGGAGCAACGAACCTCCCTAGTATCGCCTTTGAGTGGAGGCCTCAAGGTGGAAAACGAGCTCGTGGTCGCCCTGTACACACATGGAAAAGAAGCGTGGAGAGCGAATTGCGAGCCGTAGGTCTGGCCTGGAGCGAAACCAAGAAGGTTGCTCAAGACAGAAAAGCGTGAAAGGATCTTGTGGAGGCCCTATGCACCTTCGGGGTGCCCTAGGAATTACAATAACAACAACAACATACCTACTTAGATAGCTACATGCATGGTAACACTTAATGTCGTTATCTTAGAATTTGGGACCGTCATCTGCATAGGCAGTTAATTTACCTTCTTATAAGTAGTATGTTGAAAGGATCGTGCAAACTAACAAAGCTTCGTTATTCATAAATGTAACCAGAGATGGGCAAAATTTATTCGAATGACGAATAACGAATAAGAATAAAAAAAATCATCGCGAATGACGAATGAAATTGTCGAATGATTATTTTTATTCGAATAGATTATTCGTAGAATAATTTAATCGCGAATAATTTATTCGTCGAATGAATTTTCACGAATAATTACTAAAACAAAGTCACTTTCTGCAGTCTTGTCTGTCCCTATAGGTATATAGTCAGATCTTTAAAACTACGCAATACGCAATGGATTTTGATGCGTTTTTTATAGTAGTTATTCAATAGAAAGGTTTATAAATGTATGATGCATGCATAATATAGTATAAGTACTGATATATTTTGAGGATTCTCATGAGATGTCGTAGATACATTTTTTTGCGCTTAAATTGCAAATTATGTTCTTATATCTTCCGCACTATTTCTTGTGAACATGTTTACTAATAATTTCTATTGTTTGCTAGAAAATAAGTCCTTCCGGGCGAAGATGTAATACTTATATGGCACGTGCAAAAACTAACGAAAAAGGTTTCAGGTTAGGGTTTGCATTTGGCGTATCTATTATAGGGATAATTAAAAAAAGTGCAAACATATTTTAGGATCAACCTGGATTTATTATAATTTAGGATTCGCTCAGAAGCATGCAACTGATAAGAAAATACGGGTTTCTCGGTCATAAATATACCCGTCTCTTTCTAGGCTAATAGAAAGTTACTTTGTGTATGACTAACCCATTTTCTCGCTAATTATACTTACTACCTGGGTCGCGTTTTATAAAGTTACAATTTACAATTTCGCTGTTTGCCTCTCTTTCTGGCCAATATGTGCGTGCGTTAGAGAGGCAAACAGCGAAATTGTAAATTGTAACTTTATAAAACGCGACCCCTGGGTTTATATATTACCCCTAATAACCCTTAACATTCGTTAGCGTGCTAGAACTTAGAACAAATTACAGTATTCACGGTTTATGTTAAATATTATACTTGATGTTGTTTAATTTAATATAATGCAACAGAAAAAATATATTTTTCATAGATTTATTCGAATGAAAATAACGAATAAATCATTCGTCATTTAAAAACCAGCAGAATAATTCATTCGTGGCTGATTTATTCGCGAATAATTCATTCGCGAATAAATCATTCGTGACTAAATTATTCGCGAATAAAGAAATCGTGAATTATTGTTTATTCGAATAATTATTCCGATAAAAATTTATTCGAATAATGCCCATCTCTGAATGTAACAGTATGCTTAGCACATGATTGGCGCGACAGTATCTCGCCGCGAGATAGTCTATCCGTCCCTCTTTTTTTATATAGCTAGTGAAGGATGGGAGATCTATCTCGCGGCGACATACTGTCGCACCAATCATGTGCTAAGCCTGCTGGTGTTATAAATATTTAATATCACTTTGACCTTGCCCGGGTACTAGCTCACTTTAAAAACGATTATTTATTATACCTGTAAAGTGCCCTTACGTAAGTAAGTAGCGATTATGTGTGGCCACAAACGACGGCAATGTCTTTGAGCTTGCTCGGTGAAGACGTAGGACCTTGTTGTTGTTGTATTCTGTAGGCTTGGTACCGCGTCTAATCGTTTGTCGTCGTTGCCGTCACGTTCTAATAAATTTGCAAGTGCGAAAGTGACGCGTAGCAAGATAAATGGATAAAACGGGACCATCATAAGCCACCTGGCCATTTTTTCCGCAACTCGACATCAAACGTGCCTATTTTGCGTGGCACTACGCTGGCCCAGTACTTGTTAGGGACTTCACATACTCCCTTGAATTTCTTCGCAGATGTATGCAGGTTTCAGCCTCAAGATGTTTTCCTTCACCGTAAAGCATTTGTACGTACTTGACCTAGGACCTTACTAATCCTACTAGTACTGAAAAGTAATATGATATACAGTGTGTAACGAATAATATCGTAGGGGAAGCAGGGGGAATTGCGTGCACTTAAGGGAAAATGCCCATAGTTTTATAAATATTAACATTTATTAACTAAAAATCAAACATAACATTAGTGGGCCTAATCGGTCATTAGAAACAAAACACAAAAAAAATTAACATTTTTCAGGTAAGGAGAAATAAAAACTTTAAATAAAAATATTTTTTAACGGCATTACCCATAGCCGAGGGTTAAAAATATTTTTTAACGGCATTACCCTCGGCTATGGGTACGTATAATGCCGTTCGGGCAATGGGGTTATGACGCTCAAACCGACATTGGCCGAAATAATATAATTGAGATCAATTTTCTTTAATCAACAGTTAGAGATCAACCCTTAACAACTAATTTAGCAATGCTTATCATAGTAATGTATAAGTTATACATGATAACGGGAATCTTCTTCGAACCTACGTAAGCGAGCGTATGCCGCCGTCGTTTCCGGGCAGCAAGTCGCAGCTGACCGGGTCAACTCACCCTCTAAGCCGGGTGATGTACGGGCTCCCTATAGGGAAGAGTCCTCCCGCGCATGTGTGGATAAGGAGGGCTTCACGCTGGTGCAGAGGAAGGGTCGAGTGCGCAGGGCACCTCGCAAGACGCAGTGTGGCACCGCCGAGCCGGTTAATTCTGGTCTTCCAGTTGCTACACCGTGTAAGGCGCTCTATGTGTCGCGCCTTCATTACTCCGCTGTGCCTGAAGACGTGAAAGAATACGTTCGGCGGAAGACTGGCTACTCGCTGAGGGTGCAGCAGCTGCAGTCACGTCACTACGTGCACTTCAGCTCGTTTGTGGTGCGTGTGCCGCGCCCGCTGCAGGATACCATCGCGAGTCCGGACTTCTGGCCGAAGGGCGTCGTGTTTCGGCGGTTCCGGGGCAACCTGCCGAACCCTACGCCTGTTCAGATGACTCAACGGAGCCACGCTGTTGCGTCACCTAAATCTAGTTAACTTTTATTGACTTTTGTTGTTTTATATACAGAATGTGTCTATTTTTTCAATTGTTTATTTTTAGTTGCATGACGCATTGGTTTTTAACTGTAATGTCGTGTAAACTTATGTTTTAATAAAATAAATAACAAGGGTTTTATTAATATAATCAACATATAAACATGAATATAAATTTAGGCACAGAAATCGCATATGTAACCGTCTGCTGAATCCCACCCCGAGCACATAGCGTGGCTCCATAGTCCGCATACGGTACAGCGGTACCATATCTCATTATTCTGCTCAAATTCCTTGCATATATTGCACATGTTATTGACGTTACCTTCATCATCCATTTCATCATTACTGTTGTCGTTGCAAATATCGGAATTTGGTTCAATATCAGACTCTGATGTACTTTCTTGTAAAGCTTTACGTCTGTATCCTTTTCTAACGACTTTCTTTACTTTGGGTGCTTTTTAATTTTTATTATTCTTAACTTTTTTATTGCTGTTCTTATTTTTCAAATTTATTTTTTCGATTTTATTTTTCTTCTAAAACTACTTTCTGAACACGACGATTTCTTGGCATTTCTGTAAGAAATAATATAAGTGGTCAATGGCGTTCACTCGGGGGTAATGGCGTTCATCTGAGCGTTATTACCCCAAACGGCCGTTTCGTATTAAATAAAAAAATTAAAATTTTACACGTGAAATTATGCAACAATAACAACCTTGCCTATAACTTTATTAGTATTATAATAAGAATAACGAGAAACAACAGGAAAATAAGTCAAATTTGAACTTACCAATAAAATAATCCAGCGAAAAATAAGATCGAAGAAGCTCCAAACAATTACACAACAATCACTCTCACATGTTTTGGCCGAACTGCCAGGACCGGTCGCCACTTGCTCAAGCGTCACTCCCCGCGCCCTTCCACCCACACGCCGCCATTATACACAGTAGTTTTATCTAGTTATTGTGGTGACTGCCATTACCCAGTGACCGGTATTACCCCTGCTTCCCCTATGAATAAATGCATTTCTAATATAAGTTATGTAAATGAACTTGCTATGCAAATCTCCATCATGTACTTATAAGCTACAATCAATTTCATATTTGGTTATTTATTAATGTCATCATCATCATCATCATCATCATCATCATCATCGAAAGACTGCTGAACATAGGCCTCCCCCAAAGGTTGCCATAATGACCAGTCCTGCGGCACCCGCAATACCCGCATCCAGCGGACTCCTGCGACCTTCACCAGGTCATCAGTCCACCTTGTGGGGGACCTCCCGGTTTGTGGCTGCCACTCGAGAATCTGTCCACATTCCGCCCCAACGGCCATCGGTTGTGATGATTTCAAATCTAATACGATCTCGAAGAGAGACTCCCATCTCCCATGCATAGCCCTCTCCATTGCCCTTTCGGCTATTCTGTTTATTAATATAGCTGTAGATAAATTAAATTAACAAGAGCACGGATTGCATAGGTATATTATATGTAGTGCTGAAGAGTATACCCTTCGAGTTATATGAGCAGTTTTCTCTTAAACATTAAATAACCACCGCGAATGCTAATTGAAGGTTTGCTGAGCTGTTCTAGGAAATACGAATGAATGAAAGTGTAATTAGTCTGAAACTGTATAAATGTTAGGAAATGGACGAGGAAATAACTTCGCATTTATATGATCGTAACTATACATTTTGATATAGAATATCATGAAAACGCCAGCTGCGTTTTGATGCATCGCTGACAGTGATAGTAAGTATAGCACAGTCAAGTCTAGTGCAAAATTATATGTATCGAAAGAATCCTCTTATAAATATGTTACGACGTTTTACTACACAGAATTAAATTGCACTGGGACATATTTTTGAACATTTTTATTATACTAAAATTATATTTCACGCAGGTTGATTACGTTTTTAAGTCGAAAAATGCTGGACATGTTTCGCTCCGTACACGAGGAGCTTCTTCAAGAGCCAATCCCCATATCTGCGCGACGCACGAGTAACCCATGTGAAATATAATTTTAGTATGAATGAGAGTTTTGTCTGTAATTTTTTTATTATACACCTCATTTTGCCTTCTACTGTACCTACACAGGGCACAGGGTATATGAATTCGAGCAATAATGGTATTGGTTGGTACTAAATTCAGATTATTAAGATGTGATTTATATTCGTCTCTAGTTATAATTATAATATAAAAGTTGGAGTTGTTATAATATGGAATGTTTAGAAACTTGTGAATCGTAACATGTTTCTAAGATATAGGTAGGTACCTATTCTCAACAATTTAAATTCACTATGGGGAAAACATATCTACATTTACATTACAGGCGACCATATAATTATTACACATAAAAATAGACTTCTAACGCGAGTTCATAATCAAATTTCTAATACTTATTGTATTTATAATCGACTTAGAAATAGTGATCATGAATTCAGAATCTTTCGATAACACATTTTGACATAGTTAAAGGAAAAACACCTAACATCTGAAATGTGTCACTGAAATATTTTATGGCTTTTCCTTTTGACATAAGATTTAAATTTAATCGACAGATTTTTGTACTCTGGATTTGATTTCCTTAACTATGTCCAATTCTTATTCAGATATTTTAACCATTTATTTAAGCAACCTCAAGGTGCGACCGCACCAATTCTCAAAAAACGCGACGGTACGGAATCGCACTGACACATCGTATCCGCAACGTTATTGCCGCGTGTCCCCCAGACCGCTGCTCAAAAAAGGTGACGGTACAGAATCGCAGTCATGTGTCATAAAATGTCAGGTGTCACGTACACATTTCGTTGGCTATTCTCGATAATTATCCACTTAGGTACAATAAAATGATTTTGAACGCTGCATCATTATTTTAAGCAGCGGTGTGGGAAACATGCGACAAAAACGTTAGGGATACGATGCGTCACTGCGATTCCGTACAGCCACCGTTTTTTGAGCAGCGGTCTGGGCAGCATGCGGCATAAATGTTACGGATACGATGCGTCACTGCGATTCCGTACAGGCACCGTTTTTTGAGCAGCGGTCTAGGGAGCATGCGGCATAAATGTTACGGATGCGATGCGTCACTGCGATTCCGTACAGTCACCGTTTTTTGAGCAGCGGTCTGGGCAGCATGCGGCAAAAACGTTACGTATACGATGCGTCACTGCGATTCCGTAAAGTCACTGTTGTTTGAGCAGCGGTCTGGGCAGCATGCGGCAAAAACGATACAGATACGATGCGTCACTGCGATTCCGTACAGTCACTGTTGTTTGAGCAGCGGTCTGGGCAGCATGCGGCAAAAACGTTACGTATACGATGCGTCACTGCGATTCCGTACAGTCACTGTTGTTTGAGCAGCGGTCTGGGCAGCATGCGGCAAAAACGTTACGTATACGATGCGTCACTGCGATTCCGTACAGTCACTGTTGTTTGAGCAGCGGTCTGGGCAGCATGCGGCAAAAACGTTACGTATACGATGCGTCACTGCGATTCCGTACAGTCACTGTTGTTTGAGCAGCGGTCTGGGCAGCATGCGGCAAAATCGTTACGTATACGATGCGTCACTGCGATTCCGTACAGTCACTGTTGTTTGAGCAGCGGTTTGGGCAGCATGCGGCAAAAACGTTACGGATACGATGCGTCACTGCGATTCCGTACAGTCGCCGTTTTTTTGAGCATTGGTGCGGTCGCACCTCCATGGCGCATACGAGGTGATAAATAAGTATTAACAAGCACAGTCTGAGTAATTGGATTGAACGCAGTTTAATTTTATAAAAAGCATATGCGAGCGGCGCGTGATATATTCAATTAAGTAAAGCCAACTCCAACCGAGACTGTTCCGAAATTTAAAATGTAACTACGCGGAAATATTTGTTATAAGTACCTAAATGAAACAAGACTCCCCGCTAGTGAAAGAGCTTCATTATTTGTTTTCCTGAAACGCTATTCGGGTTGCATTCCATGGATTTGTCTTGGAAACAGCCACAAAAAAAAACGTGAAATGGCCCGTGTTCGAAAAATAAAAAATACTACTGCTAACCTACTGCATCCGTACTTAAATTTCGCAAAACAACGACAGAAAGCCAAATAATTAACAGATTGAATGCATATTGTTTAAATACTCATGCATTTTACTATACAATTATACTAAGAATACTTTACATAGTATTACTATTGTTGAAGTACAGAAATCTCATGACTGTAATGAAATATTAAATACGAAGATTGCCGAGTTACACAAAGCAAACATATTTAAGCACTCTTAGTTCATGTGATTCATGTCTAACCTAGAAATTCTGCATAGTAAATTGAATATAGGTAATCATATTCTCTAAAAATAAATTATCAAAAGTAAACGAAACCGCTTGACTGATGGGAAAATTCTTAGGTAATTGAATAAATAATCGGGGGTGGGTTGACGGAAAGGCACGCGGGAATAATTCAGATTGGGGTATTATCGACAAGGGTCGAGTCCGTTAAACATTTACATCATAGTCAGTTCTCGTTTTTACGAACATTGACTTTTCATATCGCCAAGGTTTTGGTAAACTTTCCTGTACTCTTGATGTAAATCATTAGATGAGCAGTTCTCAAAAACTTTATTCATAATTCGTTTATAGCATCATGGTTACATTAGGTGTTACAATACATTTACAATAGTTACACATGGACCCTGATAGGGCAGGGGCACAGCAAGTCTTAAATCTAAATTACGCTAGTGTGATAGACTACTTGTGAATTCTGACGTAATTTAGTAGGTAACGAATATGGAATTGATATTTGTTAGTGAAATCCGGAAAGGACATAAACTTTATTTACAATTCTGGGTGATTTTTAAAAGGCTACATCTGATAAAACTGCTACAGTGAGTTATTTATGTAGGTATAATATACCACCGCGCTTTGTTAGTTGTATAATAGTAATATTAATTTGAGTAATTAGTATGTCAAAAATTAAATTTAAAAATATATCGAAGTCAATTGAAATATAATATAATACTTTGTATCTACACAATTAAGACAGATTGACAAATGACTGCTTAATTTTCCTATTTTTTTACCATTATTTTGTAGGATTATTAATATTTATTTTAATTATTCCGCATGATTAAAAAAGCCTACAATCTATAAAACTTAATTGTAAATAAGCAGTCAGTAATTGAATTATATAATATTAAAAAAGTTGGTAACAAAGTAGGAAAACGGTAACTCACATATTTAGTGCTAATAAAACGGACTTGCACCAATGGAGATTAGCGAGTTAATTTAGATTATGCTGTCAAATACCATACGAAATGATGCGTTAATCCGGATTAAATCGCTAATCACGATCGGTGCAAGTGGGCCTTGTGTAAAAATTGTCTTGAGAACTACCTACTCGTACGTAGAAAAAGGCGACTAATCCAAAAATTGCAGTTGTAATTGTAAGAGTTTCCTGTGTATGAAAAAAAATTTGGCGCCTTTTTCTGCTGACTGATCTCGATGGTCAAAGTATCTATGGTGCTGTATTATTAATAAATATATAAAACACATGAATTACGTTTTGAATAGTAGTACGGTCAAATCGTACATAATTTTACCCTAAACTCGCAAATCAAGTAGTATCGCTGCATTTTTGGTATGTTGTTTAGACACCATAGGACAGTATAAAACCATATTTTGCAAGCAAAAAAAAGTTGTGCTAGCTGGGTAGTACGTGAAAAACTGCGAAATTTACGGCCATTTTTTAGTTTCTGATTTTTATTTAAAAAACCTTACGTTTTTTGATATCATATGTACATAAACGTTTAAAGACTAATAAATTTCCAACAAGTTGAGCTAACATGCATTATCGTAGGTCTTATAGTTTCAGAGATTCGAGACTTTAAAAAGTACCCCTTTTTGTAAACTAGATAAAATTTTGTGTTTTGCTAACGTTTTCGACTTAATATCGCCTCACCTAATTATGCTACGAAAAACATGCAATAATGACCTTATAGCGCACTTAATATTCTTTAATTTAAGAATAAAATTAGGTCAGTGAACTTTGTAGTTGAAAGTATAAACCCGAAATTCCAAAGGCAGGAGGCCCGCTATCTAAGTTTTTCATACAAATCGCAAGTCGAGTGGCAAAGCTGCAATTTTGGTATATTATAAAGGCCTTATAGATATATACGAAAATGCATATTAAAAGAAAAACAAAAAAATAATTTGGGCATAGGACGTAAAAAACGGAAAAAAATTCGCACTTTTTTTAGTTTTTGACGTTTAACTAAAAATCTATTATCTTTTTGATACTGATTGCTATAAAACTAAGAAAGAACATTAAATTTGAAAGGATTTGAGCTACGTTGCGTCACCGTAAGTTATATATATTTTGAGATACGACATTTCATAAAGTGCCCTTTTATCAAAACATAAACAAATTTTAGGTTACGTTAAAGCTATTCACTAAATATTGGCAAAACGTTCGCGCTAAGAAAAAAAAGTTATTGTAGATAATAACTACATTAAATTTGGAACAATTTGAGCCGATAACAATTACTGTAAGTCTTATAGTTGGGGGTACATGAGGCTTCAAAACATGCATTTATTTTCTTAACTTAATGAAGGGCACATTTTGAAATGTCGTATCTCTAAATCTATATAATTTAGGGTAATGCAAGGTAGCTCAAATCCTTTCAAATTTAATATTCTTTCATAGTTTTATAGCAATTAGTATCAAAAAGTTATAGTTTTTTAGTTAAACGTCAAAAACTAAAAAAAGTCCGATTTTTTTTCAGTTTTTTACGTCCTATACCTAAATCCTTTTTTTTTTTCTTCTTGTAATATGCATTTTCGTACATCCCTATAGAGCCTATATAATATACAAAAATTGCAGCTTTGCAACACGACTTGCCATTTGTATGAAAAACTTAGATAGCGGACCTCCTGCTTTTTGAATTTCGCGTTTTTAGTTTCAATTACAAAGTTTACTGATCTGATTTTACCCTTAAATGAAAGAATAATAATTGCGTTATAAGATAATTATTTCATGTTTTTCGTAGCATAATTAGGTAAGGCGATATTAAACCAAAAACGTTAGCATAACTCAACATTTTATCTAGTTTACAAAACAGGGTACTATTTGAAGTCTCGAATCTCTGAAACTATAAGACCTACGGTAATGCATGTTATCTCATCTTGTTACAAATTCATTCATCTTTAAACGTTACCTGATACATATTGTCAAAAAACGTAAGGCTTTTTTTATAAAAATCAGAAACTAAAAATAGACAGTAAATTTCACAGTTTTTCACGTATAACGCAGCTAGCACAACTTTTTTTTGCTTGCAAAATGTGGTTTTATACTGCCCTATGGTGTCTAAAGAACATACCAAAAATGCAGCTTTACTACATGTTTTGCGAGTTTAATGTACGATTTGACCGTACTATAGGTACAAGGCAAAATTCTAAGAAAAACTGCAAAATAGTGTGAGGCGTACTGAAGACATCAAGCCGACTGAAGTATGCTATATTATAGTAGAACGAGTATGTATACGTTTTGGATACAAGGCAAAATTCTGAGAAATAGAATGCATAATAGTGTGAGGAGTAGGTACTGAAGAGCAATATCACAAAGCTGCTACCCTCTCATGCAGATCTTGAAGCCGCCGCTTCGGCCAACAAGTTAAACCTTGTGTGAAAGTGCCAACAAACGCTAATCCAGCTGTTTTAAGATTCTGTTTTTAAAGTAAGTATACTTTCTCCTTTTTATACATCTCAACAAATCTGAAAATATTGATTTTACATTTAAATATCCATTCCTTATTTTATTTATTTATTTTATTTTACTTATTATCTTACTTGTACTTATTGTCGATATTCTGTACTTTGTGTATTTTGTACATATTTGTTTATCTAAATCTTGTTACCTACTTGTAATAAAAACGGAAGTCCTTTTCTAATCATGGCGATAAAAAGAGACTTCCACTTGAATTACAAACTACAAGCTTACCTGTACGCAAATATGTAGGTATATGTACGTGTGAAAACGCGAATGAAGTCGCAGAATGAGTAATACGTAATATTAAAGACTAGGTAGCTCCGCATATATTCTTCTTTGGTGTGCGGGTTCTCAAATAAATAAACAGAATCGTATTGGCACAAATTATCTACTGCAAAACCCAATGGTTCCCAAATATAACCGCACGAGAAACAATGCCTTTGTGCCCGTATTTATTAAGTACCTAGTTGGGATAGTTTTGAGAGCAGGGAAACAATATTGATTTGATGATAAACGCAATCCCTTGAATAATCATTAATTAATTAAGGTAATTCCTTTGTAAGGTTAGATTCCCGATGAAAAGGCGATAGACCAATGGTAGGTAATATTTAGTAAAGAGGGTGGGTGTATCTTTGTGTAACTTATAAAGTGTAAGCGACGCCTAAGGTACGTATCACACGAGATCAAACATATTTGCATCCCGTGTCTTTGAGTCCCTCACTGCTCTCAAGATTCTAATTTTGAATCACTCGAACGTAGGCTCGTGATTACAGTATAGAATCTTTCGCTTGCTCGGGACTCAACAACAACACTCGAATCAAAAATCTACTTTGCTATCTTGTTGAAAAAAGGCCTTTAATTATGTGAAATTATTTTGCAATCGACCCGTAATTCGAAATAAATGTTGGTACCAACTTAATCTGGCGGTAATGTACGTGATATAAACGTACCATCCCGGCAATTATTGTCTTAAACCTCTGCTTTTCGGTGAGAGAAAACATCGCGAGAAACCGGGCCTTTCGTAACAAAGTAGGTACTGTAGATACTTAACGTTTTATGTTTTGCTTCCTCGATTTGATCTACTCAGGCTAAAGGATGTTTTGTTTCGCATATTTGTCTTTTTGTTACACTGACCATTCTACTACTAGGTGTCTGTCGTCGGGTCTGTATTAAGGCAGCCAGACCGGTCAGTATTATTTATTTAATTAAACTTTCAACCTTAAAAAAGCAAGTCAATGTTAATCTGTAATCGATACCACTTATTTGGGTATAACTATAAGTAATGTTTTGTCACGTTGACATGTGTCAAGGGCCAACGATGATATATTATCAAGGGCGCCAGCACTGTTTTTGGTACCTTTGTACAATTGTTTAAAAATCAGTTTAACTCTTACCGTAAGTATGTGGCAGGCATCATTCACAAGAATAAGCCCACTTCCAGAGTATCTCGGTTGCACCAATACACCGTGTGTTTATTGATTTCCGTTAAATAGGACAGGTTATTTGGAACATTAATAGAAGTTGCCTAGCATATAGGCTTTTGTTTAATGCGTAAAAAAATTTTTTTTTTCGTTTTCATACATAATATTTGAAATAGCAAGTGTGAGATAACCTTAAGAATTAGATCTCAGGTGACATGTTAAAATAAGTTTCATTAGGATGTAATAAAGGTTGCAATACACTTGTTCAGTCATTAAACTTATTTTTTTAATAACTCAATAACAGTAAGAGTTAAGGTACTAGTTTCTTAGACAAATTGATTATTTTTGACCTAGGTAAATAAGCTATAACTAAATAAAATAAATAAATATCTTGGGACATCTTACACAATAACAAGCTGTCTTTTAATTTAACGGAAATCAATAAAAACACGGTGTATAATATTTTTAGTACAGATGGTGTGGTGATTTTTAGACCTTTTTTACGCGCTAGTGCGAAAAGTGGCTCTTTTTACGTCAGGTCCAAAACTTCGGAGAGTTCGGAGGGCTATCTGTCCTAAAAAAACGTCGTACGAGACACGTGCATTAAACTCCCTTCGGTCGTGTTTTAAAACATCGGCACTCGTTTCGAATTTCAGATTTTTCGCAATGTGCCGTAATGTAGGTATTTTCGAAGCCTCCTGTTAAAGAAATATTCTCTGTCAGGCAGTTTTCATCTTAAAAGGAATAGAATAGGCACAGGTTGTCAACCTTGGTTTAAGGCATTTTTCGAATGAATTGACGTTAGAATAAAAAATACCTAATATCAAAAAATAAAAAGAGGGAAACACATAATTATATTGATGATATTAAGCTAGGTATAGGTATAAAAAGACGTTGCAATTGGGTAAAAACTTTTTTGTTGGTTACGGTCACACGCTGGTTTTATGCAGAATTATGCTACTTAAACTATGTAAATTTTCACTTATGCAAAAAACTAGGGGACCAAAATGAGAAAGAAAAGAAGAAATGAGAAAAAAATATTCACTTTGGTAGGTATAAGCCATACTTATACCTAAGTGATTGTTTTTCTTATTTCTTATATAATTATATTACTTGGCTAAACCAAAATTTACAAAAGTATTATGTTGTAAAATGTAAAAAAAGTTATGAGCGCCATTATTTGGTTTATTTAGTTTGTTGAGCAAATAATAGAGTATTGTGAATTCGTACTTAAGTATGACGAGCACAGATGTCATATATGTATACCATAGATCAAGCAAACGTATCTACTTAGCGTGTCAAATGAACTCAGTGAAATCCACTGAGTTGTCCGTCTTTAATCGCAGCTTGCAGCTTTCGGGCGTCAAATTTTGTAAGTTGAAGTGAACAAAAACATTAATAATGCCTCCTTAAGTAATATTAATTGCAACAACACAAAAATACGAATACTCAAGGGCCTGAGACATATTTAAAATCATAAGCAAGTAACAACTTCAGTACAAAATCTGACACGCTCGGCCGCCATACAATAGTTATTTGTTATACAAGGGTGCAAAGTTGTATTTTACCCGCGAGTATGAAATTGAAACACGAGCAAGCGAAAGGATTCTATAGTTGAACCACGAGCGAAGCGAGTGGTTCTAAAATAGAATCCTGAGCAGCGAGTGTTTTAACATACGAGAAGTAAAATACATTTGCACCCGTGTGTAACACAAAACTTTTCCCCTCACTATAGCGAGGAAACTCAAAAAAGGTAATTATTTGTTCACATTACAATCATCATTATCATAGATCATCGTTAGTGATAATAATTTTCCAAATGCATCATGTATTTAATGCAAGATTTTGTCGCAGTAAACTTACCACGAAAAAGTAAACGCAGCACGATTTTAACACATTCCTGTAGTTGCACACCAACGCCAATGCATTATTAAATCATTCTCATTCATTATTTTTACAAAATTATAACAGAACACCCTGAAAGTTGTTTAGTTTACTATTTTTATGCGTGTTCGAGTCGGTAAATAAAGATTATAACCTATAATATTCTTTGACAATGTTGACGTTGACATTTTCTGCGTTTTGTGATTGCATCTAGTCATCTTATCATCATTCACTAAAACAATTGTTACTTATGGAATTTTAGGATTTATATGTTAAAATCATCATATTATATAAAGGTTTGTATTTTACACTAAATTCTCAAACAAATTATTTAATTATCATTAATATGGAACAATGTCCATGAGCATTTTACGTTTTGTAATTCCAAAACCAAGATCATTACTTTGCCACACAAGTGAATAATATGCGTTTTTACACGTTCGTATTAAAGGATAAACGAGCACTTTACGAGCTAGTGAGGGGAAAATGAATGAACTTGTTTCTTCTATCCAAATCTAATTCTGTGATGACGAGGCAATACGTGTGCGTGGCGTAAGCTACAACGCGCGCCTATGTAAATATCATATTAGACGTTTTATTAGATGTTTTTATAGAGAAAGGACAAACAGTCGAAATTGCCGATTTTCCCATAAATAAAACTGTTTGATCTTAGTCCACTTTACCTATTTAATTATCTAGGTAGGTGGAAATATAAACAAGAGATCAGTAGCCGTACCATGACTTGCAAGTATCGGTTACATTAGGTTTAACTCGATACGTAAAGCGCTAATTCTATTGCGCTTGCACTGATATTATTGGAGCGAGCGCGATGGAATGCTTTAACTAAGTATCGAGTAAAACGTAACGTAACCGATACTTACTTGCCAACTCATGGTAGGTACGGCTACGGTACAAAAATAAAACTATTTACTGTAGTAATGTACTCAGCCTAGACTATAAATAGTCATGAGTAAAATGCGCCAAACCTGCGCACAGAGTAACCTTATGGGAAGTTAAGCCTATTTATATGAGCACACCTCTTTTGCCTTCACATTCATCATTCATTCGGAACGAGGTCGGACGGGAGTGCCGAAAGTTTAACCTTCCTTTAAGTTTATTGCTTTTAAGATATTTTAATTTGTTTTACCCCCCTATTGTTAAATATTATAAGCGATAAGTAGGTATTGTTTGTCCCTTTCGGTCTTATCAATGTTTTAAGACCGAAACGGATAAACATTACCTACTTGTCTTATTGGCTATCTAAGTTAGGACTGTTGTGCTGACTAAGTGGCCTGAGTGAGTGTCCTAGTTGAAAAGCGTAGCCTATGGACGCTGGCGGAGGCGCCGCTTTATTTATTTGACAGTTTCATTGGTTTTTTGTAAAATGAACTGCAGATTTTAGCAATATCTAATTCACTGAGTTGTGCCCTAGCATACAACGGCAACGATAGATTTATGCCCGCATCGCCCTGTTTTAGAGGTAGTTTAAGGTCTTACTTTCCCGAACCTAACATAAAATCACGTTTGCATGTATTCTAAGATCAAATCTTATTGTTGATGAGACAATAAGACGAAATAATACAATTCCAACAAATAATTATATTCTGACATAAACGAACTTGCTACCATGGGCTTGTCACTAAAGAAGGCGCTATGTAGATACTCGTTTCCAACTTTTCAGGAGGCTTGTGATGGTCCCGTTTTTAACGTTTATCGTGCTACTTCACCTGTGCCTCACTTTTGCACTAGTATAATTGTCAGAAAGTGACGGCAATGACGACAAACCACCATCATAAGACTACAGATTTTCTTTAGTCAGATAACATATAATTTCATCTTTAACTTACATGAAAATAATTACTTGGTTATTAAATAATATCAGTGGTCCATTGATTATTAATAATTATTTTAATCCACTGGATTATTTTCCATGAAGTCGCATAAATACAAGAAACGAGAAAAAGAGTGAGGTTAGTTTTATGGGATTCAATTCAATTTCTCTACGTCGCACAGCAGTGTTCTTCACTAAGGAAACCGCCTTGCTGTCAGCGCTGTGTCAGTGCTGCGGCAGCGTCGAGCCTAAAAATGGTATTCACTAATGTACTTTAAACGACACTAGTGCTCGGCGACGAATGCGGCGTGAGCTGGAACTACATTGTGTTGAAAGTTTGACGTTTAATGTATGAACTTCGTATTCTCTAACGAAAAACAGCGACGAACTCGCCCACAAACTCGCTCACAGCCTCGATTCCTAATGTCAAATCAAACAGCTAGGATTTTAGACAAGGCTGTCTCGACATCGAGCTCGTTGACGAACGCAGCGTCGAATGTGTCAATAAGAGAATAGCATAGCAACTCGTAGCAGTACCTACGTCGTAGCCGAGAATTTGAGTTTCCGTCGTTGTAGGTAAAAAGCTTCTCTACGAAGACTCTTCTGAGACCACAACTTGCCATGAATAGGGATGAACGTGAACGGTTTCATCATCATCATCATCATCTTAGCCATAAGACGTCCACTGATGAACATAGGCCTCCCCTTTGTACCTCCACATACACCGCTCGGATAGACAGATATGTGTGTATACGTACAAATAAAGCATGGACCCCACCCCATAAAAAATTGCCTTTAAAAAGCTTAGCCTGCAACTGACAGTCTTGCAACGAAAAAAAAAACGCAATAATTTTTCTCGGTTTTGGAGTGCTCAGATAAATTCCAAAATTCATTAGGGATAGGTATACAATTGTATCATTTCTCTGAGGCTCGATTTCACCAAAATTTTATTCGGAGAATAACGCTTACTCTCGGATAAATAGAACACTATAGATTCTGAGAGTAGGTAAGCATTACTCGTCGAATAAAAGTTTGGTCAAATTTAACTAAAAGTCTAAATCTTGTTAGTATAATATTATAATATGATACCTCTAACATGTTCAGGAAGAGTTGCAGATTCACTAGCAATTTGAAAATAAGTACCTAGTTAATATTTTTTACTCCAGAAAAAGATTGTAATGTTGATATAGAAAAGTGGAAACTAGAGTAAAGCGTTCAAAAGGTAAGAATAGTTTATAATTATCTTTATTTTGTTTGCCAAGCGTCACGTTATACTCACGTGATCACTCATCCATACACATTACACATTTTACGGATTATAAAGACAAAATGTTTTTTGCGACCTTTACTTTCCAGCCTTGATATTTTCTGACATTCAGAAAAATAGGAAATAATTTTGTTTATTCGCTGTCTCGTCGGTAGGGGCCGGTGGTCACGTCAATTTAGCTTGAGTGATAAAACCAGAAATTATTTTTGCACTTGAACTAGGTTCATCCATTCTAACTCTCTTCGTTATAGAACCTAATATTTGTAGATTTTTTTTATTCATAAAGTTTATTTGGTAGGTAAACAAAGGGTACACGTTTAACCATGTAGATAGTTAAGTAGGTAATCATTTTATATTATAGCCATTTCATATACCTCTATTCATTAAAGTTAGGTATTTCTAAAAGTAAGTACCTACACCGTGTCCAATAAGTTCGAATACACATAATATTTTAACTCAGTTCTAAAAATACAGGAATGAATTATTGATGGATTATTCGGGGTTATCAAATACTAATGCAAAATAAATACCTAGTAGGTATATTCATCTTAATAAAATACAACCACGGATGTGTCATCCCCGCATTGTCTAGGAAAAAAAAGATTGTTAAGTGCCAATAAAATACTTGCACGCAGGTGACGAGTTAATTTTTATTATGTAAATCTGTATGGGATAGAACAGACTCACCGTGTTCAAAATTGGCGATTGTGGGTACCGAGTATAGAACACATTTCGGGCTATCAAAAAATTGACCCTAGGTTCTAGAGCTCACCATCGGCCTTCAGTATTTTTAGATAAAAGCGTTAAAATTAACGTTTTTTTCTATAAAACCGAATTTGTGGAGAAAAAAATGCCCCTAAGTTTAAACGGTCTTTGGCAATTTGTATCATGTGTTCCAACAAGACGCACCTCCAGCACATACGGCAAATGGCGTTCCAGCATGGTTTCAGACTAATTTGGCAGTTTTTTAGCCGAAACATGAATGGCCACCCAGTCCTCCAGGTTTAGGCGTATTAGATTATTTTGAATGATAATATACATGCTTTAAAGACTACATTTTTATAAAATTATGAACCGAGATCATTTCAAAAAGGTTGCCAGGGGTAGTTGGGGTTAAATGTGAAGAAAATGGTAAAAAAGTTATAGCTGGAGTTATTCCAAAATATTTGTTGTGAATATAGTATTTATATGTATAAGGGTGCCATTCATAAAACATAATAATAACTGTAGTAACTTTTTGTCCATTTGTTTTGTATTCGGATTTATTGGATACGGTGTAAATTAACATTCATATTCAATACCCATCTAGATAGGTACCTAATAATCCATTCATGGTAGGTTTTAAAAAGAATTTCACAAAATAGCCCAACCCCAACACGCCACTTTCGTAGAACAAGGTGCGTGTGCTTCGGATTATTTAATTATTATATTATAATGTATGAGGGGCATATCTGAATTCGCATTAACCATTACCTACCTGTGCTGCTAAAGCTTCCAAATATTCGCCATTAAAGTATTACCTACCTTTATGGTTGCGGAAATTTCACCGGTATAAATAAAAACCGAACTTATTACGTATATTTAAGAGGAAAGAATATACCTACTTACATAATTCTTTTTTTGTACAAAGCCAGCTGAACCGGTAAACCGTTCGTCTGTAGAAATCATAAAAAATTTAAACAAGTCTAAAAACATGAAGCAATTTTAGAACACAATCTTATTGGTCTTATATCTCCATCTTGAAGTTGAAACCTTAAACCTCGAGTTCACATTATTAGTTAAACTTTTAACTAAAAGTTAAAATTATTGATACCTAATTATTAGTAGATATTAACGTAAAAATAATTTCACAACCTGTGTCAAAGAAGTCATATGCTATGGAAAGTAAGCCATATTTGTTTTTTTTTTGTTTTCTGCTGAAGAACGGTATAGTTAAGCTTCAAAAGTATATTAGTTTGTTTGCACTGCCCATTACAGTTTCTCTTGACCATTTCACTATCCAAAGGTTGTCTGGAAGAGATCGCTCTTTAGCGATAAGTCCGCCTGTTGTTACCTACTTATTTAAAATGAATGTATTTCTGCTGCTTTGTATATGTTTGTAAGTAGTGCAACAATAAAGAGTTTTATTATTATTATTATTATTAGTTATAATTCTTTCTTCGGTTACCGCGAGGATTACACATGAAATAAAACTATGAAAACGGATAAACTCGCGTATATTAACTAATTTTAACTTCATTCTGACGTTTCGAACACTTTACAGGGTTCGTGGTCTGCGGATGACTGTTCGAAACGTCAAGTTGTAAAGTGTTCTAAACGTCGGAATGAAGTTAAAATTAGTTAATATACGCGAGTTTATCCGTTTTCTTAGTTTTATTTCATATATTAGTTATTTTAATTATTGTACATCTACTGACCACTGTGGTCAGTAGATTGAGTGTGAAAACCAACATGTGTTGTCATCTAGGCCACCGGTTGGCGACGCCTGGCGGAAGCTTTTAATACCGTTAATGCTAGAAGATTAATGAACAGTTGTTAGCAAAACTAAGTTAAGCGAGTACCTACTTATCTACTTTTTTACTATACCGTGTTTCTATAGATACTTAGTTATGGCACAGTTTAGTAGGTAGTTTTATTTCTCTCATTGTGCCTACGAACCGAAAGGATCCATCAATGTCTAAAATCAAAGCTAAATACGAAATTCCCCGTGTCTTAAGGGATTTCATATAAATCCCTATACCAACTTAAGGTAGGGGAAAGTGGGGTGGATCCGTACACTTTTTACTCTATGCCTCGTAGAAAAAAAAGTACTAGCAATTTTTAAATGAAACCAATGCTTCTTGGTGGCCATATTATCTGGCTTTCATAATAGTTTGGTTTAGAGCTAATACAAAGTAAGGTAAGAGCGTCAGATAGTTTTTCCCAAAAAATGAAAATTGTACGAAAGCGCCCCATGCGTGGGGTACCTTCGTACATAGTATTTTTAAATACGGTATTAGTTTTGTTCTCAACTGTCTGTATTTATTTACAAATATTTTTTTCATATATCGACGACTTCATTTGGAAATAACAATATTCTCAATAAACAAAAATATTGGGGTACATTCGTACAGTAAGCATTCTCATACATTCTTGGCTGTACGAAAGTACCCCAACCAAAGATGAAAAAGTTAAAACAAAAAATAAAAATAACCGGTATCCTAATCATAAAATAAACCATTTCATACGTAGTTCAAAGATTAGCTTATGAAGTATATTTAATTACGTTTGTAACTGAGCAAAGCTTTCTGAAATAAATGCCTTTAAAAATTACTCTTATACCTAATTACTTTGAGGTGTGAAAAAAACGTTATAATTTTTTTTGAAGCCATATTTTCATTTCTTCTCGGTGGTGAGTTATGCATATTAGTGGCCGTTACACATAAAAATATGAACATGTCTGCGTGTCGGATAGCGCAGATATGACCACTGTACGAATGCTCCCGCTGTACGAATCCTACCCACTCTCCCCTACCTATCTAGTATATGTGTTTTCAATAATTATGCTACAGACATACAAGGTATCTATTCAAGCCCGGGATGGTAGCCATTGTAGCCTAATAAAATTGGCAAAACATTTAGTTTCGCCAAATTGCCATAATATTGCTGACTGTGGTCTAACAGCTAGACTCGTAGCTTACAATAATTATTCTTCTCCTTCTTCTTCAATCTTTCTCCATTCACTGCAGGACATGCCACACCATTATCTCTATGATTTCTTCTCCATACGATTCCCATCCACATTCTTAGTAGGTACTAAAAACAGCAATTTTGCATGATACCTATCTATAAAAATGCGGCAAGAGTTTGTAATCCACTTACCGACCGTGATGTATACAATGTTTTTTTATTATTTATTACACTTCCGCGCAACAAAAAAGTTTTAAGACAAAGTAATTTTAAATAAATACTTAAGTAACATTTTCTACAACTCTCTAGGAAATTTGACTTTTCTATACCTCCCACGACGCATACTAGCAATATCGTGCTTAGAAAGTAAAGTGGGATGAAAAAAGATTTTGCACTTTATCTGTCTGTCTCTGTACTGAACCCACTACTACTACCCTACTAATACACAAACAGACAGTTTACCCTGTTGCCGCGTTTTATACCTATCTCGACCATGTAGGTCGGTAGTGTCGGTACCTATCTGTACATAACAACCGTTTCTACGAAACTGAATTTTATCTCTATTACCTACAACGGATGACGGTTACCAGTAGGTAATTACCACAGACAAGGACCTATAAGGAATCCTACAATTATCTCATCATCATATCAGCCGAAAGACGTCCACTGCTGAACATAGGCCTCCCCCAAAGATTGCCACAATGACCGGTCCTGCGCCACCCGCATCCAGCGGACTCCTGAGACCTTCACTGTCCACCTTCAATTATCTACTGACTTTATAGGGACCGATTGCAAAAATTTGTACATAGTTAAGGCTTTAATCAAAACAAATATCACGATCGCGTCAATTGTATTACGAAAGTTAGTCATAGGTATTAATTATTAGACTTTGGCAATAGAAAAAGGCGTAATATTTAAAAAATGCCGGACCGTATTGTTGATCGTTTATAGAAAATTTTAATTTGTTACCTTTTTTCACTACCAAAAGTCGTTACCGTAAAACGTTGTTACGGTAAATAGGAACGTAGAGTAAAATGGTCTGTTAGCCCAGGACAAACAGTTTAATTTAGAATAGATTTTTTATATGTGTTATTCTAAACTGGACTGTTTGTCCTGGGCTAACAGACTAGTTTACTCTACATTCCTATTTACCCCTTTTTACAGTACACAAAATTTAACTACATAACACAAAAATTATGACGTTTTTTGTTTTTATTAAAAACCTTTAACTATGTACACATTTTGCAAACGGCCCATAGCAACTAAAACCTAAGAATTTGTTTTGCAACAGTTTTATGATCTTGATGTGTAAGTAGACACTGGTTTCACTATCTTACATAGCAATTAGGTAGGTACTCATTTAATTTTCTCAGTTATCCTTTAGAAAACTAACCTTTAATCAGCTCATACTCGCAGTTGTAGCTTCTTCTTCTGCGCCAAGGAAACAACGCCATTATCGCTTGCCACTCACTTTTCTGCATTGTAACACAAAGTTCAACACAGCACAACACATACACGACATTTCAACTTATTTTCTTTCACGCACTGAGATCTAAGGTTATATCAGAGAATTCAGTAACACTAAACACCGATCTTGAACGAGAAAACTTAAGAAAATTACAGGTAAGTTCAAATATGTTACCCAAAGAGCGTGTGTTTACAAATGACTATTTATTTGCGGGGAAGATAAGCGCAGTGGTTATCAATAACTGTCACTATTAATCGCTTGCTAACAGGCGCATGCTTACATGTGTGAAAGACACTCACTATCGGACAACAATACGTATTATTATTAAGCTAAATAACGGCATTCATAAATGAAAATTGCAATGGATTGTATAATCGAATGGCCGGTTCAGTATCTTAAATATTGCTAAAGAAACAGGACTTAACCGCGAATGAAAATAATCGTAAGTATATAAATAAATATCTCTGAATTATTTATGTTCGACGTTCATAGGTTCGGGGCACTGCACTCACGAACTCACGATCCCAGAGAATACCTAATTCAATGAGTCATGTGTCATGTCATGTCATAAGTATATTTATACGCGCGAGTCCGGTTCATTACTTTCATTAGAAATCATGTGCGAAAAATAAAAGTATTAGGTAGATGGGACATAAACCGAAAACGGGCGCTTTCCTGTGAACATTACGAAAGTTCGGTTTTGGGACATACAAAAGAGGTTTGACCACATAATTCTTAAGAACCAGAAGCTTGTATTCTTCCAAAAAAAATGGGTTCTAGAGCCCTCAATTTTGATGTCCACAGGAAAGATTTGTAACCTTATGTTGGTCCGACACGGTGTTACAAAATGTTATACAGGGTGATTGGTAGTCCGAAGCAAAGCTTTTAGGTGAAGTAAGTATAGACCATTTAGACTCATTGCTGTCTTTGACGAAGACTATTTTTTTTTTATAAATTTTTTGGTGTTTTTGCCCAAAATACCCAAAATTTTAAATGAACTGCTAATTTTTGACCAAGTTAAGCGATAAACGTACTATTTTTTATTTTATTTAATTAAAGTGTAAGCAATTTAAGAAAACATAATAAAAGCTGATTTTTTGTCAGTTTTTTTCACAGAATTTTGAAGTTCATGATCCAAAATGGAAAATGTTAAACCATTACTCATACAAAAATCTGTATGACCCAGATAGGCATGCAGATCAGAGTTCGTAGCCCAGATGCCAATAGCTAAGGCTCCGTAGCGTAGACTAGGTAGTTTTCTCTCTTTGTCACTCTTAATTTTTAGTGCGACAAATACAGTTACAATCGCAACTCAGCGTTAGTGATTGGAACCTAACCTACTTACCGGTAGGTACCTTCAGTTTTATTTATCTGGATAGATTAATCGATCATCCCCAAGTATGTACTTATTTATCTCAAACCCACGAGGCTGGGCTGGAAAACATAAGACTCGTTTCCGCTTGTCACCACCACAACCCCAATTAATGAATGGACTATTAGTATTTCTTCCCGATAGGCAAAGATGGATTATTCTCATTGGTTACGCGAAAAATAGAAATACCACTCTCATCTTAGTTACGAGAAACATTCAGAACAAAGTTAGAAATAAGAATGAACAGGATGCTTAGCCAAGTTGCCAATCGCTAACGCTTAGTAGCGTATCGTAGTTTTCCCTCTCTGTCACTCTTTCATATTAGTGCGACAAAGACAGTTAGCTGCCTTTCGTTTACGATTGACGATTAAGCGTTAGCGATTGGTAAATTGTATAAGCACCCAGACATCTAAAAATATATGGAGGGTAGAAAAAAAACAAAAAATTCATTAACTTAAGAGTATTTATTTGGAGCTTTCTACACTAAAATATTAAATAAACAAGATTACCTTATCCAAGTTCGTCACACTTAGCACGATAATTATTATGAATTTATTATTGTTCTTGAATAAGAGTATTGAGAGCTTTGTTATTATTCTGTAAGACCCTATTGTATAATTTTCAGTCCGATAGTATTATTATCTACTTCTAGCTACACTGTAGTCACAATAGTCACATTGCCACTCGCTCAGTTGTCAAGATCACTAATATTTATTTGGGCCAAGGATTTAATAACATAAACTCTGGTATGAAAGCGTAGCCATTTAAACGTATCCCTTTAGTTATTTTCCCGACAAAAGTGTGATCTTTCTTGCATTATAGAAGCTCATAGACTCCGAATGAATTATTGCAAGAAATAAGAACGAACGAACGTCTGCCAGCGATATTAACAATGTTACAAATGAGATACCTACACAGAAATATCCACTGCCTCCGACGAGATTCGAACTCGCGGCCTTCAATAACGGAGCGATTTTAGCTGCATTCATACCCAATCTTGGTCAGCGTATGAGGTTTTCTTGTCAATGTTCTGTGGTAGCACAACATCAGGCTATCTGGGTCTCCTTGTTCGATTTCAATTTAACTTTACAATTTGCTCTAAGGACTACGTGTATTTATGCTAACTGTGAAGGTAACTGAGGGCAAGCAGAATACTTAGTAAGTGGGCACTGTTATGCATTTTCAATAATTATAGTAAGATATAAAACAGAAAACTATAGATTTTTATGAATAGTTACAGTAACTACTGTTTGAGAACAAGTACCTACAAAAGCTGATGCAGGAGTAGCAAATAAATTAGAAAAATACATACGTACAAAAACGATGACATAAATAATTTTCATAAGGTACCTCTACCGAAATATAGATATCCCTGTGTCACAGGACTTCCAGAAACCTGTGAATAACAATTCATGCTTAAACAATAGAAAATAAACCCTATTAAGCTTTGAAGAAACAGTTTTAACTATCCATAACAGAACCAGTTTACATATATTACAGAATAAGATAACTGAGATACTGAATGTATTTATATCACTTTTGCCTAAAGATAATTTTAACTAATACTGTTATTGTTTAAAAGCGGCGCTGAGTCTTCTGATTCCGACTTTTCACTGTCACTCGTCACTGCAAAAAATAAAATAAAATATATAAAAATTAACAAATTAAATAAATTTCGATTAGTAAGCGCATGCAATAGAAAGTTAGGGTTCATGCAAAAATAAGCAAAAATATACATAATGAATACTATCTATAAAATTATATTGATCAAAAATGTAATTAGAGTAGTCACACTAACAGTTTGAAAAAAGATGAAAAGCGTACAATATTCGTTTATAAAATAAAGTTACAAGCACTATCTTACTAGTTATAGTTACTTTTGACATGCTGTTCGAATAAGTTTCCTAAGTAATCGGACAGATAGTCAATATACTCAAATCTCAATACATATTAGACTAGAACAATTAGCATACTAGCTGGATGGAATTTGAATTGTTGTTGCAACTACATATATGCGCTAGATTGGTAGCTGTTCACTGACAACGCCAAGAATGTGTTTTGTATGGTCGTGTCCATGTTTTCTTGTTTGATCGTTTTTTTTACACTTTGGCCATATAGTAAAATACAAGTACTTTGATCGCACTTTAGGTCAATACTTTTTACAGAAAGAGGAATTCAAGTCGGTAAAAAAAAATGGTGCTGTGTGCTGATAGAATCAAAGTTCAAGGCTCGGTCTGGCGTTTTGAGAGCGCTGCGTGAGCATGGCGCGATGAGAGAGTAGGATGGCGCTATGCGATGCGCGCGCGTCCCATCCCGCTCTCATCGCGCCACATTTTTTTTTTGTGACGAGTCTGGAGAGGGTACCTCCACTTTTCGTCCAATTTGACGCCTGGGGGACATCGCGCCACACTCACGCCGCGCTCTCTATAAAAGCGTGTGCTTGACTGAGCCTTAAAGCTAGATGTAATCTGTGTCCAATAGAGTAAAGTAATGAAAATACAGTCTACTTTTTTGTCCGTAGCTATAGGTCCGATTTTGTGGACCATGGGTTTCCTTGCACTCCACATTTCTAGACAGTGCTTCCTAGACTAGGCAATAATTCTGCCTAATTTTCCAGCGAGTGTGTAAGTGTACATACATGTATTTCTATAGTTAGCTAACGAGTAATGGCTAGCTGTACAGAATCAAAATAAAAACAGTGCAAATCACAACTCCACTAACCTTGCTTGTAGCGTCTACAATCCGACGGGTGTTCTATTTACAAGTGTCCCATTAGCCCATTACAGATGCTAGCTTTGAGACGAACAAGGACTAGCATATACAAACACGCTGTAACATCGTAATTAAAATACATAAAATAGGCAGAAAGGGACAATATTGGAGTGCTTTTATCGCTTCATATCTGTTATTTGTAATAAAATTATTTATCAATATAAAGAGAGAAGAAAATATATTGAAACGATTGCAGGCTTCAGTTTTTTTTATTACTAAGGAGCTACAATGAAACAATATTTGTAAATGTACATTTGCTTATATTTCACATAAAAAACACGTCATATGATACAGCCAGCTCGTGACATTACACAATATATAACATGTATATACAATTAGCGCTAAGGCTCCTAAACTATACGAAACGAACTGTTGAGCAACCTGCCGTTGGTTCCAATGCTGTCACATTGTCACGACTTGGCAACCCTAAATCTTGGCCGTACAGAGGACATGTCAGTTATAAAGTAACATTTCTTTAAAAACAAAACCCAATAGAATATTTTAACAATGTGATTCTACTGAATAATCTCACAACAAAAAGCAATATCATTGAATTGCATTTAACAACTGGTAACACAACTGTGATAATTTGATGTTTTTTGTTTCTTCAAATAACAATAGGTATTTCAGCATCTATGATGCTAGAGGTGAGTAACCGACTAACCATGAAAATTCAAAATTATAGGACTAGATAGAGAATGGACTGTGGACCTAATCGAAGCTCCAAGCACACTTTACGCTAGCCTAAATAAATAGTGCTATAAATATTATAATACATAGAAGTAATAATAAACACTTATAAAAGCTAAAGCTAAGACAACACATGTGTGTACATTGATAAAATTGAAATCATGTGGCAACCAGTAGGTGAAGTGGGTGGATGCCGATATGTCAAATGTTTTCATTTTCTATCAAGCAACTTCATTAAATTATGGTACCATTGTCGCTACTTAGAACTTGAAAACACACTACTACAGTGTGGTAACATGATTTAATAAATTATGCTCGATATAACGGTACAATTGAAATATGGCCGGTCAACCACTTCACTTTTAATAGCGCAGGGTACAGTCACCATCAGATATATCGGAGCAACATCAGAAATAGGCCCCTATTTCTCACAAGCTTGTAACTTGTAATACAAGCGGAAGTTCTTATCTAATTAACAGTGTCAAAAAGAGACTTCCACTTGTATTAAAGTTACAAGCTTTCGAGAAACGGGCCCCAGGTTGCTCACAAACATCTGAGAAGGCCACTATTGAGGAGTGTCTTTTCAAAAGGGCTTATTTCCACTATGTCAACAAGGGTAACCTATTTTCTAACCTCCTTATTCATAAACATCTGCTAACTTAACAAGCCGCTAATAATTGTTTGTCCCTTTCTGTCTTAACAATGTCTCCATAAGAGCAAATAGTCTCTATTGACAAAGTGGAAATAAGCCCTTTTGAAAAAACAGTCCTCTACTATCATGGCATTAGAGTGCATGTTAAGAGGTTTTCGGACTGTGGACCCTTCGATATATCTGATGGCGGCTGTATGGTCAGCCGGAGATATAGCTTGGACTTGAACAAATTTGACATAATAGCTGCGCTTCTATGTGTGTTTATTATTAATAGATATACAGCCAACACCTGTCTCCAAGTTGAATATAGAAGATAGAATAGCAGAAAGATGGTCACCCGCTATTTTCGTGAAACTGGCATGTCAGATAATAGCGAGTGCGTACATTACAGTTAGTTCAGCACAACTTATAATCTAGAATTAGATAATTTACAGGCATTTGTCTAGGTCGCTTTCGCAAGATAGTAATTGGGTACCTAAAATACGCTCTACAACAGGGTTCCATTTATATAGATAGATTAGATATAAGACATGGGTTGATCTTAATAGATTTAGCATCTAAACTAGCAGAGTGACTACATAGACTTAGCTTCAATATGTTAACGTATGTTTATTCCTTCTGACCTCACATCGGATACTTACAAGGTGACAGCTTTAATACGCAGTTAAGTAACTCTAAAACAATTAGGGTAATTTAAACCGAGCTCACACACACTTACTGCTCGTAGGTTCCTATGAATACTTCGCAACATTTACTATCCAACAATTGAAGATCTAAAACAACCACATAGGTTTTAGAGTCAAAAGATTACAAAAAATCTTTAACTCTTAGTTGAGCTTATTTCTCATGTCTACGTTTTCTCAAAATGGGCACGCAAAATAAAGCATTAATTGTTTTAATATTAAGACCAAATTTGTTTGTTGTTCTGAGAAACGTTTGTATGTTTTTTTTTGTAACAAAAATAGCTATACGAAATGTTACTACAGGTAAAAACGTAAAACCTAAGCTGGTACGGTTCGTAGCAAAAATATTTCGTTTTATAATTTTTCGGCTACCTAATCTCGGCTAATGGATTACTATTAAAATATATAATGGTCAGAATTACGAGTAATTTGTTTATAAATTCGTGGACATTTACAGTGAGAGAGCATCTGTGCGAGGTAGGTCCCGGCAATAACGACACCACTATTAGGGAATTGATGATTCGTTACCAACAAACTGTGTCTAGGCCTAAATAGAAGTTAGTCCAACCGTATTCTTTTGTGTACCGTTTTCTTCAGTCATCTTTCACACAACTTTCGTGGTCGGATTCGCTGGGATCTAGTTAGCACATGCAGTATCCTACTGATTCTACAATTTTCGTATGCCCTAAACAGAAATTAGGGCAATGCAAAGATAGATAATTGGCACTTTTTTCTCAACGACTGAGACATTGAAGGAACGTAGATTAGTTTCTTGTATTTTCCTAAGTACATACACAACTAACATCACACTAAATCGGGTCTAAAGTTGAGAAATTACACGTACGTAAAACTTGTACATTTTATTTTATAGCTAGTTATTGCTACATAGTTGTGTGAATCGTTACTAATGCTCGGTGATATTGTCCTAAGTCATATTTTTTGTTAAACATTTTACTGGACGTCAATACTGTCGCAGGTGCTTGGGTACCACAAAAACCTGCAATGTTTTAGGGATTCGACTACCTACTTTAACTCTTCTTGGTTTTTGAATGAATACATAACATCCTATTTTTGATTTAACCTACTTCTACAATTTTAAATATCTACACATCATTAATGCGCCTCCTTCCTACAGATCTCGTATGACAATTCATTTACGGACTTTAGGGCACTACATACAAGCGCTCATGTAGGTACTTAGTTCTGCGCTCTTAGTAGCATCTAATAATGTTTATTTATAATATTAATATAGTATTGTAACTCTCTTGCATCTATAAATTAATATATGTTTATTCATTTCATTGCAAGTCGTAAACATAAACGTCCGAAGAAAAGAGTTATGGTCTCATTATTATATTACTGGTGACCGGATCGCCAGCATACCATTTTATAAACGGTATTATTTATGCTGCCGGTTACCATATATACGATTTATAACCATTTTCGAGCTCTGGCACAATTCGCACAGGAGCGACAAAATGCGGTGACCGCAAGTCGTTCAGTTGGTTATTTTAGGAAAGTGACTAAAATAGCACTAATATTCTTCGACCAGTATAGACTTCTAAAATTGTAGCTCGTAACTTCGAAAGGCCAATGGCGTCTTATAATGCTTAAGTTAGATAATACACTCAACTTTTTCTACACATTCAAAATACGTTTTCCCGTGTAGAATAAATCTAAGTTTAATATCGTATTCGAGTTAGGAGGCATTTTGATTTGTTCTAATGTACCGCTTTTATCAATAGCGGATGAGACACCAACGAACTGACGTTATTGTTATTTAAAATATTTTTGCTATTTCATATTTATGGCAAATTTTCACGTTTCGTCGATCATAAAAAGATAAAGAGAAACAATGCACCCCAGAACCAATACAATGTGGAATAGCTACCTGAGAGCGATATTTTACTCGAGTGCCGATCGGACAGTCAAAACGCGCACCGTCGCTGTTCGAATGAGAAGCTGCCTTTACTTTTCAGTGTGCACACTGAGTAGGCGCTTGAGAAATGCAAACGTATGCGCGTGTCCCGAGTGCACGCTGTTTAACCCTTAAACGCATGGTGTACGATGTATCGTACAGTCACCACATGGGAATGTTGAGCCACTTGGCAATGGATGCAATTTGGTCGTGTAATATTATGGGTTCGGTATTTTTCGTTAGTAGGCACGATCGCGACATGACCGATGTTCCCCGATGATATGGCAGTTAAATACGAAGCTTTGTTGCGTCAAAATATCAGTATGTCAAAACTAGTTGAAATAATAAAAAATTCTTCCTCTACGAGAATTAAGGATTAGTCATCGGCCATTATTAGACGCTAGATGTCGTTGTTCTTAGAGGAAACTGGATAACGACAGTTTTTCATAGATTTGTCTAAAACCGTTTAGTAACATATTCGTGTTTTTTTTATCCGGCGTTCGGGAGGCCCACAAGGAGACCTCCCAACGTCAGCCCAGACACCCAGCTAACTCCACAAGGAGGCTGCAGGAACCTTTCAAAAAAAAAAATATTCGTGTTTTCTTCAAATCGGATGCCATGATTTATCTGACACTAATAGGCGAGGTATTTTTTCAATTCAAGATATTTATACATATGTATAAATAGCCTAAATAGGCATCTTATCGAGCAATTTTTAATTATTTTTTTCACTGACAGAGACAAATGCTATTGCTGTCTTTATTACCATCCGCCACAGCTCAGTTGACGTTAGTTGAAAACTTATGTAACCTTTGTAGTAATATGGTAGATAACCTTTGTCAATCTACCTATAATCGTATAATCTGTCAGTAGCCATTTTGTTTTTTTTTTATTAGAGACTTGA
This sequence comes from Thaumatotibia leucotreta, assembly GCA_025490895.1. Lineage (NCBI taxonomy): Eukaryota > Metazoa > Arthropoda > Insecta > Lepidoptera > Tortricidae > Thaumatotibia > Thaumatotibia leucotreta. The sequence continues at coordinate 94,729 of JALPQI010002381.1, forward strand.
TAGTTTCTGACTGAAATTCTAACTTTGAAAAAATACCTGTCAGTGACAGCCGTTAAAAGGAAAGTGAACGAAATTACCATCAGGGCTCTGAAGTTAGATTGACGTCTCCATGACTAAAACTGATGTTATAACGTAACTATAGTAACGTCAGCTTCCGGAAAAATAGCGATCAATCATTGGTTAAACATTTTTGTTATTACGTAACCATGGTAATGTCACCTTCTGAAGAATACGTGAGCGGTCATTGGCTAACCGTACCAACGCCCGTTACGCCCACTCCATTGGTCAGCAGAGTTCGGCCAAAGTCGTGATACCAGCCTCATAAGAGTTCGGAACCCGATTTGTATTATTCGACCAAGTTGCGAACAGTGGCAAGTGGCTCAACAATCCCGTGTGGTGACTGTACATAACCAAAACGTAGTTGGTGTTTGAAAACTAGATATTTATATTATGTTCTTAAGGTTAATTTTGTAAGGAAATTTAATGAACTTTCAAACTTATTACTGATTCGTGGGCGTAACTGTATTAAAAAAAACTTACATGTGTTTATAAGCAATATGGCGGAAATTTGTTATCGTTGCGTGCGTTTAGCGGGTTTTAACTAAGTAAGAAATTATTTTTTATTGGAATTTTGTAATTCATACCATAACGATTTTACTTTAATTCTTCTAATTTAATATTTTCCATCTAAAAGTAAATAATATTTGCATGTTTTATCATGCACGATTTTTCAAAAAATGGATAATGCATGATGTATCGATATTTTGATTAGTAGTACAAATTCCACCCAAAATATGTCCACAGATTTTTTTTTTGGAACGAAAAGAAAAAATCATGCATTTAAGGGTTAAATCCCTTGAACGCTCGACGCGCCGCTGCCCGCGTCGCTCGACGCTCCCTTATACTCAAACATGACGGCGGTGCACGTTCCTCGGTCTAACAAGCCTCGCGAGCTAGCGAGAGGTTCTAGGAGTGCTGTGTTCTCTTACGCGCGGAGACGCGGCGGTTCGTACCGTTGCGGTCGGCGGCGGGCGGCGGCGCCGGCGCGGGCGGCGGGAAGGGGATGTGGAAGAGCCGGATCTTCAGGTGCGAGCAGATCTCCAGGCAGATCTGCCCGCAGTAGCGGACGAGGTCCACGCATACCCATATCTGGAAATGACGAATCGCTTTTAATTCACCAATAGAAATGTTTTACAGCCTATTTCACAATCCTTGGATTAAATTATCACTATTTTTCTTCCCAGGCATATAAAATAAATGGACTTGTAACATTTATCTGACAGATATATTTTATTCGATTTTAAGGCGAAATGGCCCTTTGTTTCCAAGAATGTTGCGCAACTTAAAAAGTAGGTATCTAATTGACGAATGCTGCTCAGAATTCAATGATGAATGATGGCGAATATTTTTTTTTCTGATAGGTATTTATAATAAGATACTAATAATATGTTTTTGAGCAAATAATAAGTTGGTTGACCACAGGGTGATGATGTATGTATGTATGTAATAAGTTGGTACTCAAGCTACGGACAAATAAAACATGGAACAAGCCGCATGCCATACTAAATTGCCTTTCAAAAATGGTCCTGAATTTTAGTTGACAAGTATCACCCCTTCTTCAATGCATCACGGTAATTAATGCCAATATCAACCTATAAAAACTTAAACCGCCATTTAAAAATAGTTGTGATTGGTCCATCAAAGTTTTGATTATTAAAGGTGTTGCGCCGAAATATGCGCGGTGTTAAGAAAAGCCCATCTTGGCACAATTGAACAATTTATTATTAGGGGCATTTTTGAGTTGTCGTTAGACATCCATGTTATATTATGGTCGCAGTACTCAAGTAACTTTGAGCTCTTTTATATTCTTAGGAGGGTACGAGTGCCTCGACAGTCAGTGAAACAAATGGAATCACTTTTAGCATCTCAATGTGTATTGTATTAGTATGTTAAAATCAAAAAGTATTAAATCACGCTGACAGCTAAGGCTTTCAAATTCTGGTTGTCAATCGTCTAAGGTTGACAGAATTTATTTCGACAATTTTTATATTAAATTTTCACTTACTGTGCAAAGCCATAGCACGTAATACTCAGGTATGGCGTTGTTGAAGTACTGGTTGAGGAACAACATGGCCGGGCCTAGCAGCGACCAGTCGTAGTAGTCCATCTCGCTTTTAGTCATATGTGCAACCTGCAATAGACAGACAAATCATTTGTAGATATTTACACGTAAACTCAAATATTAATCGGATCAAATTAAGTCCACCGATAATAAATTTATATTAAAGCCATAAACACTGGTCCCACCGCGAGAGAGTAAGTGATGAGCAATCCGCTTTAGAAACGAACAAAAGATAAGCTCTCCCGTGTAAACAAAAGAGATGATGATGTTTGTAGTAAGTGGCTCGCGGTGGGACCAGGAAGTAAATCAATAAATAAATCGGTTTGTACATATAGATTACGCTATTAATAAATATGGCCTGAAAGTTCATATAATCTATTATTTTAATACAAATGTACCTAAACAAAATCAAAATGATTGGTAGGTGGAAACATGACACGATCAAATTAAGTACGATCACGGTGAGCTTATTAGAAGTCCACTTAGGCTTAGTCCACAGCTGGACGTAACACCTATTAGGGCTCGTGCATAAATCATGCGACGTTTTTTCCGCTACTTTTTGACCCCAACCCTGGTGATGTTTGGTGACTTTCTTGGCTACACCTGCCCCCCCCCCAGTCTCACGTGTATTTTTCTTATTCAACTTTTAACGTTCGCGTGCCGAAATTCGCAATATTTCTTAGTTTGTTCATCGTAGAAAAATACACGTGAGGTCTCCTTGTAAACGCCGCTGCCCATCAACAATCTTGTAATACCTAAACAACTGGTTAGTGGCACTTCCATCCCTTAGTCGACTCTTACGACAACCACGGGAAAATTAAATAATAGGTATAACTACCTGAAAATGTTTGTTTACATTTACTGAAATACCTAAAAGAACAAACTTTGAATAACGCCAGTTTTTACTTCACAACAAAGTTTTTTCAAGTGTAAATTTAAAAGTACTCACCACTAATCTGTTGGTGACCTTAGCCGCCACCATACCAAACGCGAGTATGTAAAGAGCCGGGTGGTTCTCATACACGTGAGACTCCGACTTCTGGAAGATGATGAAGGCCGGCACCACGACCAGAGAGAACGGGATCACGGGAGACAGGATGCTCGTACCCTGGGGGACATTCGAGGTGTACCGTGGCCTTTGGAGGGTATAGGACCAAATATTGATCGGATATACTAGATTTTATTATAGTATTTTGACTAGAGTATGGATAATAATAAAAAAACGAATATCATCATTCTATTCGATTACATAATTATATAACTAGTTAGATAGTCAATCAATATCTATTTTTTACCTTGTAGGTGTACGTTTACAATTTAATAGGATTTCTATTAGATCTCATTTGAAAATGAAAATTTACATAATTAATGACAACTTAAAACATTTAATAGGACTGAGAGATAACAAAAATAAAATACAATTTATATTCAAGGAAATAAAAAATAACTTACATTTACCAAACCATGCGTATCAAACAAACCCATGCGGTTAGAAGCGGTGGCGATAGCAAGATGAGTAAGCGAGATAGAATACTCACGACTACAAAACAATTCTCCAATGTTCTATAAACCATGGTTATATATGTGCTATGAAAACTACACAAACATATAATTTTATTTGTGCAATCTAATAAGAACATGAAAAAACATATCTAGGGAGATACAAGCAAAGAGTGCTCTCTAACTATTATTTTTAAAATATATTCTAGAGCATATATAAAAGTGCAAGTAATATAAAAGTCTTACCGTTGAGAGGATATCGTTTTATAAATGAATAAGTTAGGAAAACAGAAAAACCGGCATAATATAAGAGATAACAACATAAAGGCCATAGTCGGATTTTCATAGTAAGTCAGCCTTTAAATCAACCAGACTCTAGTATTTTTTTGTGAGTACCTCTTATGGTGAAGAATATTTCTGCTGAGTATCAACGTCCTATCAGTGACAGTTTTTGACTTATGATTTTTTTTAGTTTTTTCTTTAATGTGTTGTATCTCAGGATGTATAAAAGCGAATTGCTTCAAATTTTGAAATAATGTTCTTTATTTAGATATGCATCGAATTTAAAAAAATGAATATCGATTGTCGTATAAAAAAAAGAAAAAAACGACCAAAAAATTTTTCATATTTTTTTTTGTGTACCTATGAAGTAGTGACACCTCTATTTTCTTTTTCTAATTATAGACCATACATTGGCCTACTAGTTGCCTAAGTATCAAAATTTTCCAAGCGGTACTTCTTACCAAAAATCGGCAATATGTGTGGTCAAATTCTGCATTCAATCGGTGTTTTTCAATGTAGTATACAAACTCTCCATTTATATTTGAGTTTTCTTATCAGGTTATCTTATTTAAAAGTAAATGCTAATGACAACTTAATGTCATCAGGATGCAAGCTGTTTATTTCATTATTAATCGGCCGTTTATTATTTTAACTAGCGTAATTCGATATTATTTATGAGATATTCATTAAAAATAATATATTTCTTGAATATATTACTATATACGCTAGTTGAAATGGTAAACGGCCAATTAATAATGAAATAAACAGCTTGCATCATGATGACATTAAGTTGTCATTAGCATTTACTCTTAAATAAGATAACCTGATAAGAAAACTCAAATATAAATGAAGAGTTTGTATACTACATTGAAAAACACCGATTGAATGCAGAACTTGACCACACATATTGCCGATTTTTGGTAAGAAGTACCGCTTGGAAAATTTTGATACTTAGGCAACTAGTAGGCCAATGTATGGTCTATAATTAGAAAAAGAAAATAGAGGTGTCACTACTTCATAGGTACACAAAAAAAAATATGAAAAATTTTTTGGTCTTTTTTTTTCTTTTTTTTATACGACAATCGATATTCATTTTTTTAAATTCGATGCATATCTAAATAAAGAACATTATTTCAAAATTTGAAGCAATTCTCTTTTATACATCCTGAGATACAACACATTAAAGAAAAAACTAAAAAAAATCATAAGTCAAAAACTGTCACCGATAGGACGTTGATACTCAGCAGAAATATTCTTCACCATAAGAGGTACTCACAAAAAAATACTAGAGTCTGGTTGATTTAAAGGCTGACTTACTATGAAAATCCGACTATGGCCTTTCATAATAATATATAACCATAGTTTCTTATCAATATAGCGAAAATCTTGAGCCGTGAAATATAATTCCCACTAATGTTCTGAACACGTCTATAATAAAACTATGAAAACGGATAAACTCGCGTATATTAACAAATTTTAACTTCATTCCGACGTTTCGAACACTTTACAGGGTTCGTGGTCTGCGGATGAGTGTTCATAGTTTTATTTCATGTGTAATCCTCGCGGTAACCGAAGAAAATATGACGTCTATAATAATTAGGGCTGTAAGAACATCATGTTTGGTTGCAATCAAAATAATAAAAAATAAACATAAACTGTCCGATTAAAACCGAAATGTTAAAGTAATGCTTCAACGGCTAACCAAAAGAAACGCAATGATTATTTTAAGGAAAACAAGGTTTTTACAGAATTTTGTATCATTCTAATCCTTGTAGTAGGGATCTGCCGTGTCTCTGGATAAGTGTGATTAGATGGTCTATTGAAATTTAGTATGATATATTATTTTTACGTCTACCAATACATGTATGGCGTTACAAAAACAAAATAGAAAGATTTTACAGTACACATCCAAACGTCACCACTGACAGCAAGTAAACTGCCATGATAACATTTATTTAGTATGTAATATACCAAAACAACTATAATAATTGTAGTTCTGCTTTCATTTTATTGCTAAAATATTTGTGAATCACTAACTCTCATTCGGTATATAAGATAATAAACCTTTCGATGTTTTAGGCATAAAGTTTCAATTTGTGATAAGATTGTGTTACATACGGACGGGACTAAAGCTTCCGCAAGTATCCATAGTAACTACATGTAATTTTTTATAGGCATTTGCTATTATGACTTGATGAATTTTAACTGCAGATTTCGGCTCACCGTTCGCAAATTGATTGCAATTAAACATGTGATCTATCTTCACGGAATTAAGTACGGCTGTAGCAATATTTTCCAACCTCGGTCCCTAACCGAACCCGGCACACACAGACATGAACACAGCACAAACTACAACTAGCCTCGGCCCAGAATTCGCTTGCACGTTGGCAGAGACGAGTTTCATAATAAAAAACCATTCTGCATACAAAGTTGCGATAATCGTCATTGTTGTTTACCTAATGTCTACTATGTTTAAAATAGGTTCAAACGACGCTTTTTAGGGTTCCGTAGCCAAAATGGCAAAAACGGAACCCTTATAGATTCGTCATGTCCGTCTGTCCGTCTGTCCGTCTGTCACAGCCGATTTACTCGGAAACTATAAATGCTACAGTAACGAAATTTGGTAAGGATATGTGTTGTATGAACCGCTACAGGATTATGATAGTAAATTGTAAAAAAAACCATTGGTTTAGGGGCCCTCCATACATGTAACTGAGGGATAGAATTTTTTTTTTGTTGTATATAAGCGTGTGGGGTATTAATAGAAAGGTCTTTGAAAATGATATGAAGGTTCATAAATCTCATTGTTATTTAAGCAAATCGTTTTCGAGATATCAGCTCTCAAAGTCTGAAAAATGTGTCCCCCCCCCCTCTATTTCTTAAACTACGCGATATAAAATTCTAAAAAAAATATATGTTATGCACATTAATAAATTCTATCAACGATTTTTGGTTTGATTAAATTATCTCCTATAGTTTTTGAGGTAGGTTGATTTAACTGTATTTTTTTAATAATAAATTGATAATGGTACGGAACCCTTCGCGCGCGAGTCCGACTCGCACTTGGCCGGTTTTTTAATCATTAACTAGAAACAATTATGTAATTCGATGTCATACTAATTCGCATTTTGTCTCTAAATTGATACTATCTTTAGTTGCTGTCAAGTACAACTGGTACAATTGTTTAAATTCATAGCCAAAAAACAAATTGATCGATGTTAAAACGATCTAGACAACAACGATGAAGAACAGAACGTTGTACGAGGAAAATTCACAGTACTGCTAGAGGCTCAGCTATCTTCTAGACTGAAAACGAATGTTACCATCCCATTCTATTAGATAGCCTGCGGCTCTAACAGGATTGTGAAAACAGGTTTTTGACCTTCGGCCCTGGTCGACGTCGTGCGTGGAAACGCATCGTGCATCGTCACAGGGCAAGGGGCTTATTATTAACTCGAGTCTGGCGTTAGTAAACAAACTGTGCGTTGTTATGATCGTGTTAACGGCACAAGGCGTAGTGATCAGTCTTACTGCAACGGTGGAGCCATTTTTCCCCACTCCGCCCTTCATAATGACATTAAGGTATCCCAGTATGAGGTAGAGAGACATTAGGACGACCGCGCTATTGGAGGCGAGGCGCACGTCGAGCCCCAGCGGTAACTGCGCGTCATGCGGCCATGACAGGAACAAAATACAGAACATGCCATTAATTATTAGAATGGGACGTCGGTGGATCAATATTCGAGCGTTTTAACCGTCTCCTTCGTGAGAACATTTTTGAGGATCAACGGCAGATTTGGACGGCATCTACTATACATCATTTGGTAAGTGTTCCGTAAGCTGTAAATGCCACCAAAATGTGCGCAATTTCGATAAACATGTGTCACAAAAGTGATTCGGAACAAACGTTCAAATACTGATCCTGGTACGATGTGCTGTCTTCACTCATTGTTCGGTTAATTTAGATTACAATCTAATTTCCGCTTTTATAATCGCGTTCCAATAAATAATAAAAGAGTAGCCCGTCAATCTCTAATCCGAATAACTGAAAAGTTAATAGTATTTTTTTAGGTAGGCTCTTTCTCCAATAAATACCTATTGAACAAAATGTTTTGGTCAACGCTTTTACTGCCCAAAGTTTAATTACAAGTATAAAGAGGTATTTTACACGTTATAGCATAAAGGGAAGGATTATTATTTACAAGGATTGTACCGAAACCGCCCGGGCCGCTAGCTCACACAATTATGCATAGATACTAAATACCCCTAGTTAATAAAATGGGTCCAAGCGCTTAACGAGGTTTCCGTTGATTCCATATATTTCAGCTCAACTCTTTTGCAATTAAATCAAGTTAGATATCATGTACTCGCACAAAGGGAGGGTTTGTTTCCAACTGCCACCAAGTATATTTCTAAAGACCGTGATAAATTGTACATGCCCCCAGGTGAGATTGCATTTTGCTAATGCTAATTTGCCGACCCAACTAGCCAATGAGTGAGTGCCTATTGTAAACGCTTGTAGCTTTCGTATGTCATAGGAAAGAAAACAATACAAAATAAGATAAAACACTGACTTGCTTCGTTTTAGCTTTTTTATTGAACTTTGATCCTTCTGCACGTAAGTATTTGTTATGTGTTAGTGCACATGGAAAGGTAACTTGTCACGGTGTTTAAAATTGACTTTATCATTGTAGATGCAGATAATTAAATGACACAGGTACTCGTATTTCTACAAAATTAAACATTGTGAGATCACTGGCGGTACTTAAAAATGCTTTGCAAATTACATCGACACACGAAAAGTCGAGAAGTTAAATTCGTATTGTTTTCTTTGTCTATAGAACGCAACCTCGCTCAGCCCCGTTTAGCCCCTTACAGCGACGGTGGATCCGTTTTTGCCGCAGCCCCTAACGCGGAACGTGGCACCGAACTGCAGGGCAAAGTGGAGTTGCGCCGCGAAACACATGCTGGTGACGGCCAGGCAGCACGGCACCGACGTGTACGGGATCTGTGATCAACGGCTTGTTTAGATTTAATTACATCTTACATCGGAACACAATGTTCTATAGACTACCGCACCACGACTGACGCATATAGGATATTGTCTTCCAGCTCGACCAATATCTGGCTGCCGTACAACGCAATGAAGCCTTATGTTTATTATTTTTATTAATAGGCCCTAACGACATTTGATACCATATTCAGACAGATCATCATCAGCCTATTTCAGTACACTGCTGGACATAGGCCTCTCCTATTAAATACCTATACGTATGGACGCATGAGAAGGTAATGCCCGTAAACGCTGGGGAAGCGACAGCTATGATGATATTGATGGTGCTACGACTGATAAGAGAACTAAAAAATTTTTTTAAACTTATTGTCACTTAAATGGGTCATCGCCAATGATATTAAGATGTGTCAGATGCCCTAGTAAGGTTTAACACACATTATAAGAGAATCTGGCGAGGATATTTTCCCTCGATCAACTCGTAACACCGTTAGGGAAACCAAAGCAAGTGGTAAATATTTCAAATCGGTCTTTAGAATAAACCATACCGTTAACGATGATTTGCGAACACTAACGACGTCCTCGTATCGTTGCGTTTCCGTAGACCTTATACGTTAAAGCGCCAGATTCTAACTATTTACATTAGTTTCGCATATAATTGACCGAGTAGTCGTAGCAATTATTCTAATATGGGCGGTTTATGCGAGTACACATTTGATATGGGCGCGAAACTTACCTATGTTCGTGGGAGCCATATTCCAAGTCCTTTGGAGATATTATCTAACTCGATAATGACTATAGGAAATGAAATGTTAACACATCTTATGTTAAATGCAGTTGTGCATTGATTTTGTGTATTGTTAGCGCTCTTACAATACTTAAGTCTATGAATGACACTTTAAATCGACGACGAGTATTATTTTCTAGTCCCAAATAACCATGTAGTTAGTTGTCCCACATCAGTCGCCATATAAAACCTGTTTGTAGTTATTCTCCATAAAATAAATGAGTGAAGACCCACAAGTGTGATTATAACCGGCGACGCGAAATTATCATCGAAATAACTAAAACATGACAAGTAAATACCAAAACCTACAAATAACAAGTACACAGGCATACCTCTACTTTTGTTACGTAATGAAAAACTAAGTGGCGAAAATAATTTAAATGAAAAAGTATAGGCTAGCCTGTTATGGCAAATATTCGAATATAAACCTCTAAACTATATTTTTTGTGTATTTATTAAATTACTAAATAATGACAGGATTTGAGAAAAACACTTCCAAATGTTTGCTGTAGCTGTTTAAATTCGAATTTCCACCCAATTTTATATTACCGCATACTCGCTCGTCATTACAAATCAAAATAATTGGAGCGCGCTAATAAACGAACTATTGGAGAAAATGATCGGGACGGGACATGCCATTAAAAAAACCCACATGATAAGAAGCGATGAACTAGATTCGTAATCGACAAACAAAAGAAGCGATTTATAAAAAGACATTTGCACACGAAATACATCTGTACAGAGATAACAGCGTTAAAGTGCATTATGCACCACCTTGCACTGGATTGCAAAGTTCACAAAAGTTGTTTTGTAAATCGTGGGCAAAAGTCACTTGAACATACCTACTAACGTAACTATCCTACCTAGCTACCAATTCTTAATACTCTATGTTAAACAAATGATCATTTATTAATGTAAAAATTAAGCCCAACGCATTCACGACCCTTTATTACTGTCGCATGGGAGATACATGACTTCAATAATATAAACCGTGTCATGGTCGTAAAAAGCTGTCTGGTCGAATATTCTTGGATCAGTCAGTCATAAATATAAAATGATTCAATTTCGTCAGATTCTTCTTGAGCTTTGGCCGATCATTGAATCGAGTCAGATGGTCTGTAAGTGTAGTCCTTTTGAGTGGTCTTCTTCTCCATCTGAAAGGTCTCGTCTGTCCAGAAGTGTACCCATCCGTTAGTACCTATGTCCCGTCTGTGCATCCATCCATCCGTGCATTCATGCATAATTGCGTCCACTGATATGTCCGTTCAGCTGTTAAGTCAGTCGATGGGTGAGTTTCTCTAATTCACAGATCACCTCAGTCACGATGGAGCAGGGGTCACCACAAAACGGCGTAGGTACTATTAATTATTCATTTGTATTCCTTACGATTTCTGCTCATAACTGTATATTAACAAATTAATTTACGAGTAAACTTGGACTGTTGTAACATAATATAATGTAGAATAACAAATTAATTTACGAGTAAACTTGGACTGTTGTAACATAATATAATGTAGAATTCATTTCAAAACTGCTATCAGCGTAGCATTCATAAGAAATATAGCACGAAAGTGTGGTGATATCACATCATTCGTAAAAGCTTTCTTTGTCTGTGCTGCACGATATCGTCTGTCAGTTTTAAATCGTTCGCTTAAATTGATTGTACAGGGAAGTTTCATGGTATTAATCTGCTGGGTTATGATAATCGGTCAGTCAATTGGCGCAGGTCCATTCCACCAGAATGTCGGTTACGTCACGCCGTTCTACGCGTACCTACATCTAAGAAAGTTACGATTACAATTTATGGTGT
>JALPQI010002382.1:0-87063 GCA_025490895.1 Thaumatotibia leucotreta
TTGACCCATTCAATTTATCTCAAATAATAACAAAAGAAACCACTAAAACATCTTTCGAAAATTTTATATGCAAAATAATAAACACCCTGAAAACATTTAACAACACATAAATAAAACGAACACTATACATACATTATAGGCACTTTTTATACACACATATTATTTACATACATATAGCTACCCCAATATTACAAGGCTCTATGTTGCACTAATCTCTCAACCCTCAATTTGAACATTTATTTATTTTATTTATTTTTATTTTTCATATTGTACACATTTAACACTAAGTTTAGAGTTAAAAAGAGATATGTATAGTCAAGGGCATTAATATATATACACTTCTCCATACTGATCCCTTACAAATGTGTCTATATATTATTGCACTCGACTGTACACTCAACCAATTGCAACCTTGGCCGCTCACTTTTGTGACATGGTTCCAATTGATTGACAAATACAATACACAAAGTATTAAAAGTCGTAGGTCGCCCGTATTGAAAGCGAGGACCTATGTCTTAAACACAGAATTAAAAAAAAAAAAAAAAAAAAAAAGCCACAGTTACATTTGATATTAACATATATCATTAAGAAGCTTAATAGTCGATCAAAACATCATAATTTAGGCCGTCCAACTATTGAATTTTGCTACAATTTACACAACGCGTAATCATTCTAAGTAATCATCTAAAATTTGATTATATTTTCGTCTATTTGTTACGTTGATAAACAAAGCAATCCGTCAAAACACGAACGACAAATGTTATAAAACCGCAAACTTTGTTAAGCTCTTTATTTCACGCATTATCCCAACAAAAGACGGGAAAGAAGATTTTCCCAGGATTAAGACAAGTGCCGCTTCCGTCGTAACGCGAAATTAAATAAATAAATAAACCCCCAACAGAAGCGCGAAAACATAAAAATGTTACCTCAAAAATTCTGTCAACGCTCCCGAATCCCTGAAGCTGTCTCATATATCACAAGGATTTATTTTCACCTACGTTTCTCGATTTCAGGGTATGGTAACACCTTAATTTAATATTAAATTTTGCTCTCTGCTTTTCTGTACAGCAGATGTCCTTGGATTCGTTTTGTTATTCATGTTTTGCTCCAAATAAATCTTAATGCTGAATCCAAGATGGTCGCCGGCAAAGCGGGGCACCATTAGGAACTAGGAAGTGGTCCGCATAGAATATGTAAGGTTTGAAGCGGGTTTAATCTTGGAAAACCGCTTTTAGTGAAACTTGAGCCACTACTTCTCGTTCTGAATTAAATAACTGTTTATCAGCAGCTTATAGAACGAAAATAAGTCATTGAGTTTTATTGAATGTCACTCGTCACCCCTATAGGTTATTAGTCAATAACAATACATCGGTGGGTGTGATACCCCAAGTTAATATTACTCCAATACAATAGAGCAAACTTTACAATGAAATGTTAGGCAATAATAAGTCGTTATGTTTACGATTATTGTTTATCTTATCCCTTCAACACATCCATTCATATTTAATACGTTTCCTTTCCCAGACACGTTGATTACACCGCTTCCTCCGTTTACAAGCCATAACAACTCTTAACCATATTAGTGAAAGGGTTAGATTTGCGTGTGCGAATATAAATTAAGAGTTTTTGGAAGACGACATTATAGTCACAATGGTAGACGCCCACGGAAGGGAGAATTATGATGGGGCCATAAAATGCGCTACTTACAGCTTCTAGTGAGATTAGATTTCTTAAGAACCGTGATTTGCAAGGAGCCTCTCCTAATATCATTTGTAAAATATATTGATGTAAACTTGTAAACTAGGTACAGTCGACGTCAAAGATATCATTACGGTTTAGGATACAAAAATATATTTACACTACCTTAATTCAAGGCAATAAAGTAGTATAAATATATTTTTGACACCTAAACCGTAATGATATCTTTGACGTCGACTGTACTTGTGTTATCTTAGGAGCATTCCATGAAAACATCTACTTTTTGTCCCTTACGACTCACTATGGTAGCTACCCTAATAAAATATGCTAGCTGTTAGGAAACACTGTCAATCTTAAAGCCTTGATATGTTATTATTATGCCATAACTCAGCTTACTAATTTAATTTTTCAAAAGTATTGAAAAGACAGTGTCGCTTACGACATGTTTTCATGGAATGCTCCCTTACGGGATGTTGTAAACAAATAAACCAGATTTTTCAGATTCTGTAATTATTATGTAATAATAATAGGCCGCCAGCATCCTCGGTACAATGCCACAAGAGCCAATCTTAGATATAGGTTAGGTTAAGTATATTAGTTAGATTTAATCTACGTACATAAATTGTAGTTTTGAAAATTAATATATATAAAAATTACAGCATGTTAAAAAGTTACACATTCGATGTGAGGATGAAGACGTGGGTTCAAATCCCACCTCCAGCATTGGTAAATCTCTGTATTTTTTATTTGGTCTTATATTTACATTTATATACATAGGAGTGCTAGTAAATACGTCAAAAATATTTCATAAATCAATTTGAAATGTTCCACAAAATCTGAAAAAGAAATCTGAATAAACTTGAACGTCTCCTTAATAATGGCATTCGATTTATCTTTAACCTCCGTAAATATGATCACGTTTCCTTTTACCGGCGTCAACTCAACTGGCTTTCCATCCGTCGACGGAGAGTCCTCAGGATCCTCTGCACCCTTTTTTCTATTCTGTTTGAGCCTTCTGCTCCCGGATATCTCAGAAGTAGGTTCACATTTGAAACTCCTCGGCCAGGCTGTGAGTTGCGTACCTCCCGTATTCTCAAACTTTTGGTCCCTGCTCACCGTACTAGTTTTATTAGTAATTCCTTCGTCGTCCAGGCTTGTCGTCACTGGAATTCGCTTCCTCTTCATATAAGACAAGCTCCAAGCAAATTTGCGTTTAAGCGGATGTTGCGTACGCACCTGCTGAGTGAAGAGTGTAAATAGTGTCCATCATTATCATTATGTATGTATGTATGTAGGAAATATGTAGTAGTATATTATACTATTGTATTTATGTATTCGTATTGTATAATTATATATATGGATATAATTAGTTTGCTTTAGATTTCAATAACATTGCTTTTGTCTCTTTTTGCACCTTTTTATTCGTTTTCTGTTTGGCCTTATGGTTGACTGGTAGAGAATGCCATTAGGCATTAAGTCCGCCATTTGTACATTTTTTTTTTGTATTTTGTGCAATAAAGCTTAAATAAATAAATAAATAAATAAAAAGTTAAATAAATATAATAATTTTAGTGAACGTGGTCAGTAATAAAAAAATAATTTAATGAACCTATAATACACATATGAATAGAGTGAATTGACCAGAACAATAGTTGACCGGTGGACACTTGGACAGTAAGTAACATCTTAGTACACTCAACGAATTCGAACCATACTATAGGTACTCTCCGCTATGTCAAAATGACAATGATTTCCCACAAGCTAATTGATAGTGTTACTTTGACAACGTTTCCGAGTGGCCTAGAGTTCCAATTGTTTGACTACACGTTGATTGGTTGGTTGATTTAGAACTTGGTAGACCTTATATCCAAATCGTTGTTTAATCGATGATCTTTAGATAAACGAAGACATTACATACATTCAGGCCATTCAGCCGTGTGGTGGACGGCAGTAAGAATACATTTGTCACTACCCCTACTGCGTCGTCGTAAGAGTCGACTAAGGGATTGAAGTGTCACTGACCATTATTTGATAAAAGATTGATGATGGGCAGCAGCGTCATCATAGTGGACACATTACTGCGATCGCCGATCCACTTGCCCAGCGTGGCGATTGAAGGCATTTACCTCCTAATGCGTTTATAGGAGAGGCCTACGTCCAGCAGTGGACTATCATAGGCTGATGATGATGACGATGATTAGATAAACTGTTACTATTTAAAAAAAAACTATAGTTTAGTGGCCCCAAAAACTTAAGATGCACTGCTTAAGGCGACGCATAAATTTGAACGCCTGAAGAATCCACTGCAGTATTCGTAGGGATTATTTAAACGCTTGAAACTGTACCGCGACCGAAGCCCAGATGACTTGGGACATAATAAAATGGGCGCTTAGCGTCAACGGAGACTTAGTCAAGTTTATTGTATTACGCGTATGGAGTAATGCTAAAGTAATGGTTTCTGTGGGTAGATGTAGACTTTATGCAACATATTACAATGTGTTTATACGAATCACCGCATGTTATGGCTTGATTAGCTCTCAGGTAATCCGTCAGCTCGTTTGTGTGCTATATCTTAAAAAAACGGTTTATTAAGCCTTATCAAACAATCTTTCTATTTCGACCTATTCATTATTTTCCTTCTCCGATTTTTTTTCCAACCCATGATTCTGGCACAGTATAATAACGTACCGTATGGACACATCCTGCCTCCCACCCAAAGTGCATCACTCCGGTGACTACACAGTCTTGTCTTTTCTCACTCACACAAATGGCGCGCGTGCACCTTTCATTTCGTTTCAAACATTTATCGCCACTGTCCGTGGTGTCACAACGTGACACGACGCACGTGGAAGGGCACCAGCCCTTCCTGTAGGCTTATGATGGTCCCGTGCCCAATTGTTTGTCGTCGTTGCCGTCACGTTCCAACAAGTATACAAGTGCGAAAATGACGCATAGCCCGATCAACGAATAAATCCCTGACTACAGTAAGCCACCTAGTTGACCTTCTAAAGATCGTCTTGATATTCTGTTCAATTGTACATTGTTTAATAAACATACGAAATATTCTCTGACATCAAAATATAAAGAGGTAAACTGAAGTCGAAATCACATTCAATCTCAGCCGCAAAGACAGAAAGCACAAATAAATTCCTACAGTACTTTACCCATACCTCGATATACCCAACCATTTCACACAGAATTAAACCCGGATAACTCATCAGATAACACAAATAATTTTAACGTTTGACAAAACAAACATTTGCACGCTCTACTGCATCAAATTTATTATAATTTCTCCACGGGAATCGCGTCCAGAGAAGCAAGACACATGGCATTCCTGGGGCCTTACCACGAACCAATCCGTTCGATCGACTATCGTCCTCTCTTTTACTTGATCATCATGCAAGCGCAAAGGGAAAATGGACGGTTAAAAATGGCCTGTAGGTACACAATAAGCAAGATTTGATAAAAATTCTTTAAATCGTTGTCGGTGTCGTTGTTTTGAGACCTAAATATCGCGTGTAGTTTTTGTTATTTTGAATGCCATACCCGTTATTTCTAAAAATCCTTTATTTGAGACATTATCGGACCAAATATTAATTGTTGGGTTGTGTGAATGGGTATATGAAGGTACAATTGATTGAGAGCACCTTCATAAATCTCGAACGAATGAAGTCCTTTGCGGTGGAGCTCCTACAAGTCTATGAAAAACATCAATATTTTTAGATTTCGCGCACCTGCCTGTGACCATTAAATCACACCTATATTATAATAGTAAAGATAGATGTCCAAAATGTACGATTTCCAAATGTTGACAGTAGCTTTTGCACCAACGTAAGAAGTTCGAAGAAAAGAGACGAAAATCCTAAATTTCGAGCATCTGCCCCAATCACTCCAATCACACCTTTAGTAGTGAGACAGAGAGAGATTCTCGAAATATTCAATTTTCGATGTTGTCAATAGGCCCTTTGCACCAAGGTAAGAAGTTTGAAGGGCGGGGAGGGGCGGTTCTATGACGTTGGCGGGTGTATTCTCAAGGCGCTTCAAGTTGTCACAGTCATTATTCTGTTCCGAGCGAGTGCCGCGATAGTATCGCAGCCGGGCTGTCACTCAATGTTAATATTAAGCGTTCACTCGCGAGCTTTTATCGCTAGCGATGATGGCTGCACTTGCTTATCTTCGCTGGCTAATCAATTAGTTGGTCAAGAATTAGATATGACTCGCTTGTAAATAGATCCTTGCCAAAGAGTACGTTTACTTTTGAACTTTCACTGTTAATTCATTGTCATTTAATTTCTTGTTTTTATAAGTCGTAAATATTAATAAAAGAAATCGAGTTCACCAACGTCGGAGGTGCCACTTTTAGGGTTCCGTAGTCAACTAAGAACCCTTATAGTTTCGCCATGTCTGCCTGTCCGTCTCCATCCGTTCGCGGATAATCTCAGTGACTGTCAGTATCAGAAAGCTGAAATTTGGTACCAATATGTAAATCCATCAAAAATGGGGAGAGTTTTTTTTATTTTAACCCTAACGTGTGATATATTGTTGGATAGGTATTTAAAAATGAATAGCTATGGGTTTATGAAAATCATTTTTTGATGGGAATGTTCTTATTTTCGGAAATAATCGCTCCGAAAACAAAATGACATGGTCTTGACCGGTTTATTCTTTGGTATATGGCGTCTAATATTTACCTATAATTTATATACATAATTGTAGTATGTTACTACTTGAAAACACAAATCAAAATATTTTCTTGTTCGATAGAAAATATCTTTAACGTATTTCATCAAACGGTTATGAATGCCTTCAAGACCCAGATAAAGTACGTGCAACAAAAAATACAACCAACGTTCTCGCAATGGGTGTATTTCGTAATTGTATATTCGTACTTTTTACAAAACATTTTCAACGTTGTAATTGTATGTGAGAGACAGCTATGTCTCTCACATACAATTACAACGTTGAAAACCACCACCAACCAAATAACAGCCAAAAAAAAAATTAACGACAGTAAGTAATTTTTTCTTCCGTGATACGTATCGTTCTTCAATTTTGTTATTTATTTCGCTATTTGTGAAGTTGTTTTGTTGCATTTGTTTTTCAAATAAAGCATTGTATTAAAATGCTCTTTCATAAAACGTTGATAATTATATCCAATTTTAACAAGGATACTATCCAAAGGTTTTAGATTCAGACTTATTGAGCTTCAAACTCTACTACTTATACTCAACAGTCTACATTCGCCTAAACACAAGTCGAATGTACGTATAAATTTTCTGTTAATTGTCATTCACGTAGATACTGTGAATGTAGTATTGTATAGTACCTACCGATTCTTTACGCATAGTTTAAAATAAAATTTATTCGCTCCCATTAGTTTCGTATCTAAAACTCCATTTGTTTTCTGGTGTTAAAGGATTTAAAACTTAGTAAAGCGTAAAATTCAATATTGTAAAAGGAAAAACGCAGTGCATTTTAATCAAAATGGCATTAGTATAATCGCATAGGAATGTGTATTATACCCTCGTGACACACGGCTGAACTATTCATACAACAGTTAGTACTGACCTTGGTTTGGTTTTTGTGATTTGGCGGCCTTCTTATGTCAGTCAGTGGATAGTGCCCTACCCTATGTATACCCTGCGTGCAAAGCTGTAGGTACATCCTAGGTTCAAAGTGCCGTAGGGGTCTCTAACATCTTCGTGTGTTTATTCCTCATTCATGGTTATTTTCTATCCCCCTTATTCATAAACGTCTCCTTACTTAGTAAGCCGATAAGTATTGTTTGTCTCTTTCCGTCTTATAAATATATCCATAAGACTGAAAGTAACAAACAATAATTATCCGCTTTCTCAGTTAAGATTACTGATTGTCTCTGTCACACATATTACACCCTATTTGTTTAATAAATACGTATATCGTCCCGCTGTGTGGTGACATCAATAAGAATACATTTGTCACCACCCCAACTCCTCCTGCGGGTGTCGTAAGAGTCAACTAAGAGATAGTGTCACTGATCATTATTTGATAAAAGATGGATGATGGGCAGCAGCGTCATCATAGTGGACACATTACTGCGATCGCCAATCCGCTTGCCCAGCGTGGCGATTATGGGTTTATGCGTTTATACGCATAGTTAATAGGAGAGGCCTACGTCCAGCAGTGGACTATCATAGGCTGATGATGATATCGTCCCGTGTTAATCATTTGTCGTCGTTGTTGTCACGGTCTTACAAGTACGCGAGTGCAAAAACGACGCACAAATAGCACGATATACGGTAAGAACGGGACCTCATGAATAACTCTCATGAGCCACCAAATTCTTGTGGTGTGGCGATAGTGATGTCTGTGTGTGGCGATCGTTAACCGAGGGTGGCGCGTGGCCGATACTATCGGTATAAGCCACGAGGGGCTCTGCCTTTATAATATTTGTATAATACGAAATACGTATAAAACGTAATGAAAAATCTTTCATAAAACATCGTCACATAAACATTGTGTGCTGTGACATAAAAGCGAAAATTGATAAAACAATGTTCACGAAAAGGAACCATTTCTCAAGAACACCATTTCTAATAACCTTTATGGATATTCTTTAATCACGTTACAAGTGTACTTTTATAAATAGGTAACATTATTTGTGGTTTACCTATTCAAAACCTTTAATCGTAAGAATTGATAATTATACAATACACAAAACTTCCCTGTTACGGAAAAGTTACTAACAACCTAAGTAATAATGCAAATGACGCGACTTTTTTAAATCCTATTTTAAATTCCCTTTCGTGCCTGTACATAAATATTCAGCCGATTCAATTGGAAAACAATATGTTGACGTCTCATAAAAAAAAGTTAATAATCCGTCAACGGCTGTTTGCCAAAATCGGCATTTCAAAAGAGGGTTTTAATCGGAGTTACAAATTCAATTTACCCCAGCAACGGTACGTATCGGATAATTTGCATAGTTATTGTAAACATGGGTCAGTCCTGCATAAGCCGCTCCTATGACAGCTCTCCTCAAATGCAAATGTAAGTCGATTTCCTAGAGACCCTGGAAGAGCTCGTTAAATCAATTAATTTTTGCGTGATTTTTGGCTCAGCATTTAATTAGGTTTTCAGCATTTACATGTTGATTATTAGAAAACTTCCCAATCCTACTTAACTTATCCTAAACTTCTTACATAAACCGTCGAAAAATCGAAACGCCAGATCGAACTATGAATAATATTATTATTTATTATTGAAGCCTATATAGTGTCCCACTGCTGGACAAAGGCCTCCTCCCTCAGCCTCCAACCGTCCCGGTTTTAAGCAACATGTGAAGGTAATCAATAATGTAGTAACTTAAACGAATTCTTATTAAAAATAAGTTTACTGAGACATCGCTCGTTTTATGTCGGTTTCACTTCAAGAAAAGGCTGAGTAAATGATAAAGACAAATCCTATCTAAGAGTCAGACTATGCTGCACTTAAGTGCTGTACGTCGTGCATTTCCCGTGAGATTTGTGTGAACTGACATTGCAGTATGCTTCGTACAATGACGTGGAACGTGCAGAATCGTGCAACGGTAATGCTGCTGCTGTGGCTACAGTTCTAGCTACAAAATTAAAAATTATCATAATTAAAATAATAATGCCGTGTGCTGACGGCAGTAAGAATACATTTGTCACCACCACAACTCTTCCCACGGGTGTCATAAGAATCGACTAAGGGATTGAAGTATCACTGACCATTATTTGATATAAGATTGATGATGTGTAGCAGCGTCATCATAGTGGATACACTATTGCGATTGTCTTCCGTTCATGCGTCTATGCTGGGAGAGGCCTACGCCCAGCTGTGGACTGAGATAGGCTGACGATGTTGTGTGTGATGACCAGTTTGACTCAAAGCCACAACTTTTAGTTAACCGGCTAAATGCGGTATTTAATTACCTACTAATTACATAAATCTATGGCTTTCTACCACCACGAAGTTTGCCAGTGCACTTGAACAACAGAGACTATTTTAATCGTTTATGAAATGTGTATTTCTGTGCATTATTAGAACGTCTACACTTGTTACAATATCTTAAATATAATCTACGTATTTCTGGCAGATAAGACTTAAGTAGATACCGATCCAGTCAAAGACCACATATTCAAATTTTGAATGAAATGTGAATGATTCAAACCTGAAAGTCATTGCCTTTATATGTATCAAATTTGTCCTCTTCTCTATCGAAAACTATAGAAGTAACTCGCCAAGATACAGACAAAGCACATAAAGATACATTCACATAATATAAGAGAATATATGTGCCTCGTTAAGAACAGTATTATACGAACACGAAGCCACAAGAATTTCAGCTTTTTGTACCGAGCTGATTGCGCTGTGGTGTCTCTATTATGCACTGCCTGAATTGAATATATGAGAAAAATCAGGACGCGGGTAAAATGGTTGAGGACGTTGTGTAATCCAAAATATATAAAAAGCAGTGTGACAGCCATGTTGTATCAAATGTAATTCGTCTGTGACAGTTACAGCTAGTATTTAATAACCATAATACTAATAATAATGTTATTGAACTTTATTTTAGTAATGTTTAATAAAATAAAATTGTCATAATCAAAGAAAAATAAGATTCCTTACAAAATCAAAAGGACTTAATTGTAAGTCTGTCTGTCCGCTTATAAAAAAATGTTTTATGGACAGGACACACGTAGCTACTCGTATCAAGTTGAAATTAACAGCAATTTGATAATATATGTAGCTGTCTATGATGTCTGTGATTTTTGTAATTCTACAAATAAAAGCACCTTCTTTTACAAAATGGGCTTTTAAGAATAAATTTCTAGAAAGGATACCTATATCCTTGAAAAAAACTTGGTAAACTATAATATTGTTGTTGAGATGAAACGGAGATCCTTTCTAGTGTCTTCAAACTTATAGAGAAAAGAAAAAAAGTACGGAACGTTCTTATGTCTTATCAATTCTTATATCCTTAGTTTTCCTCATGTAAACCGTCTACAGGAAACCATGTTACAATTTGCTTCTACTGACCTAGTACAGTGCCGAAAGCCGACCAAACCACGTCTGCTAATGATTCCAGTCAAACATACTCCCTTACCCGGTACCAAATTCAGGTGAACACGTCTAATCTAACTTGACCTGCCTTGATCCTTTCAATGTCCCCCGCCAGAACTAATCAGCATAGTTTAGGGAACGCAGGGGAGGCCAAGCGAGGCTGGTGGCTCGGGGTGTCGGTCGCCTTTGTGTTCATAATCAGATGCACCTCGATTATTGAATGTTGAGAAGTGAGTGACGATTCGATTGTATGAGATAATTGTATTTAAATTTGTTTGTGAGTACTGAAGGTGCCGCGTTTTGCTTGTGATTTGTTACGTATTGAAATGATTTGCAGATCTTTTTAAGTTAGGTAAGGTACAAAATAATGACTACTGGAATCAGTACTGCATAGCGGCTTGGGGCTGACCGCCAAGAAATCATTATTCTCTTAAAAAAATCAAAATCCTGAAGACAATTTTGAAAGTACGTTGTCGGTTCCCTATTTTCGAAATTTACAAGAATATGGATGTTGTTAGTGTCCGCGGCAGTTTTATTCTTCAAGCTAAATTAATATTCCATAAACAAGCTATGACGTCTCATAATTACCACAAATTACCTCGAAAACTAAATATTCTGTACTCTGTCCCTCTCACAAAACCATTTATCCTCAAAAATTTAGTTCCTTTCTATTATATCCATAAACAATCGCTCAAAATTTCCTTTGCAACAATACTCCTTTCGAGAAACAGTTCAAATACAAACATGGCTCAAGTCTCTTCATTATGAGGACAGCTAACTTACTGAGAGTTGTACAGTAAATGTACACATTCGTTCATTGTACACATACATATACTATACCTACACCTGCACATAAACACACGCACATAATTATGTATACGCACAAATTCAATTATCCATGTATTTATAGGTAATTTTAAGTAAGTAACTATCTTATCTAAAATATACCGAATTATGGTTACCTGCAGTACAGGCTTTGCCTAGTGTAGGAACCAGGTTAACTATTCTTGTAAACCGATACCAAAAATAAATATCTTATGTCTTAATAAATCAAGAATAGGCTATCCATTTATATAACTAAATAACAAAACAATATTACGTAAGTGACCTCAGAAATAAACTTAATAGACAAGATTGTTACGTCATATTTTATTTACGAGATTGGTTCAGACGTAGTACAAAAGATTAATTCAAGATACCTACAATCTCAACGGGAAATCTATCTTTTAGGAGATCAGCCCTAAAAACTGATGCTATCTTGAAATTCAAGGACCGTTATTAAGATAAACTCGTTTCATATGAATAAAAAATTCTTACGTCTTTCCATTAAAAAAGAGTTTCTTCTCGAAACAGTGTGAAACCTACCATAATTATCAATAATAACCTAATGTCAAATCGTACACAACGAACTAAACAAAAAAACTCCAAACATGGAAATCGATTTAAAAACAGTTCCCCGAAAACAACTCGATTTCAGAGATCTACCAACCGATAGCTGGCCTAGTAGAAATCATTCACAAATGTATCCGAGCAATCAAACAAAACGACTATGACTATTGACTACTTACATAAAGTCACACCCACAGAGGCAAAGTTGAACACACATCCGCGAGTACCGCAGGACACAGTTGTAAAAGAACAGTAAAGCAAATATAAGTTTCGACGGAGAGTGATACGCTATTCCTTAGAGTTAGATGGACAAACTTTGAAGCTTTGTGCACTAAAGAAGTTTTGAGCAACCTGTGAATTTCATTTGTAAAAGTCACTCTTATTGAAGTAGGTACCTAATGTATTATTAGAATATATCACAGATGAACTAAGATGGATAAACGTTTGAGTGAATTAACTTTTTGTTAGCAAATGAAAATAATATAGTTACATGGACTGATGATATTTTCAAAACGAGGTGAAACAGAAAACGTAAATATACAAAGATAATATGTAAAATCTGTATTCATGAATGAGTTGAATGAATGAGACCAACTATACCAATTTTACATTCTTTGAACCGAGACGTTTCGCAATCAATTAGGTACACAAAATGAAAAGTTTTTTTAGTTAACCTGTTTGTCGTCCCACTGCTGGACAAAGGCCTTGCCTATCTTTCTCTGCTCATCATGATCTCGTGCATATTGCTGCAAGTTGCTATAAAATGCATTCAGGTTCAATGGTTTAACTTTTTGGTGTTATGGAAATATTTTTTTTCTAATAGTTTTCCTTCGCATTCGCGGATCTACGGTTTACGTAGGCTTAAAGAAGCAAAATATCCAATGCTCAGATTGTCCAAAAAAGGCAAATTTAACTCCTCGCCTATATATAATAGGCTACCTACTCGTATGTATATAATTTCAATAACGTTCGTGATATCAAACATGTGTTCTGGGGATACGTAGAAATAATTCATTGTAATTTAACGTGCTAAATGTCAATTAATTTAGTCCGTTGCGCAATAATTAAAATACGGCCAATAATTGAACATTTACCCATACACGATTGTAACTACTTGAAAATAACTTGAAGTATCTTTTCGAGTTGTCTACTGCCCAGTTAACACTGCGGCAGCGACTGGTCGATAAGGATTAAGCCGAAAGGTCTGAACTGAATAAACAATGTGACGACCGGCACCCTCCCGTACACATAGCGTTAATGTAAAAACGGACTGTATTATTTATTTACATATACGGAATGTTGTGTGGTAATATCCTACTGTTGTAGCTCTGTAATGCGGCTTAATGTTTAGGCGAACACGGCTTGCATTCCGCTGATTTTCTTTTATGTTCTGGGTGGTGCAAAATTTCTACAATATTGTACTGAACCATGTATAGTCGGAGTAAAATACTAATCTGATAAAATATACACTGGCCGTGTTGGCCGTGTGGTGGCGGCAGTAAGAATACATTTGTCACCACCTCAACTCCTTCTGCGGGTGTCGCAAAAGTCGACTAAGGGATTAAAGTATCACTGACCATTATTTGATAAAAATTTGATGATGGGCAGCAGCGTCATCATAGTCGACACATTACTGCGATCGCCAATCCGCTTGTCCAACATGGCGATTACGGGCAATTACCTCCTAAATCGCATACGCATAGTTAATAGGAGAGGCCTACCTCCTATCATAGACTGATGATGTATGTCTATCACGCAAGGTTCTAACATAATCATCACATCATCACATCACATCACAGTCGCAGTAGTGTGTCCATTATGATGACGCTGCTGCCCATCATCAATCTTCTATAAACGAATGGTTAGTGCCACTTCAATTCCTTAGTCTACTCTGACGACACCCACGGGAAGAGTTGGTAGAAATGTATTCTTATTGCCGTTACAATACGGCATGCCGCGGCAGTGGTCTATATTAACATAATAAATACCTAACACTACGCTACATACTAATTATGCGATCCCATGAACTCTGTAATTTCTCTTTACCTATTCAATGTAGTTTAGATTAAATATTGGGTTATTTGCGAGTTATGCTACGGTTACACACTCTGCGGTAACGTAAATATTTACGTTCTTATAATATTTATAGAATAGGGTGGTCTACGTTTGTATGAAAAAAAAAAACAAATCACATTTTTTTAATGGGCCACCTACTTATTTTGATACATATATTACGTTGATAAAATATACCATATTTAGTCATTTTATTTCAACTCCAAAGCGTTGCAAAATGTAGAATATTGTATGAAACCCAAATCTTGATATTGTATATATTATTATTCTGTTTTTTATATCAGTAACTATTTTTAGTTTTATTTAAATGAAAATTTTTTCCCGATAAACTCTGCGGCTTTGCTCTATATAGCAATGTGATCTAGCATATTCGCCGTGCCCCGAAGACTAAGTTTAACCTTTAGTATGCGTTACCGTCAAGCACTTCAATCAAAATTTGACTTTGAAGGCTATTGCGTAAAGTCAAATTGTAATGGAGCAGATCTGTAACTAAGCATACGAAAGGTTAATCGCAATAATTCTATCGTGGTGTATGTGGCCTCAGCATTAGGTGACATTTGGCAAACATTTTATTCAGAGAATCATACAAATGGGAGGTAAAAGGGTAGTACGGGTGTTTGAGTGGTCAGTTTGCATTTTACGACGTGAAAAAAGCTAGTCAGTGAATATTTTAAAAATAAAATGATAACGTGGTAGCGGTCGCACATCGTTTACGAGCAGGTTCGTCAGGCGAGTGGATCGTAAAATGTTTGCATTGTTAATTATATCGCGAATGTAATTTTGTTTTGCATTATCATACTTACGATCCTTTATTACATTAATAAAAAATAAAGTACAAGTATGAAATATTTACATACCTATCATATAAAACACTCATTTGAGACTGGCATGGTAAAAAATGTCAGGTATTTTAATAAATATAATTTTAGAAGCGATCTTAATTATACCTTTAATAAAAAACGATGTGTAACATATGTTTTTATTTATTAAAATGTATTTATATTTATTAAAATGTATTTATATTTACATATTTTTGAGATTTTCGAAACGTTGCATCGATTTTAATTAAATTTACCTACTGCATAGGGTTTTTCTGAAGCGCAAAATAGATTTTACCTCCGAACTATGTCGCGCGTAGTGACTACCTACACGTTAGATTTACCGCTTTTTACCGTTTTATTATTTTTCCAGGTATTATGTCTTACAATAGATTATATTCAATTAGCTTATTTTTTTCGGAAAACGCGGGTTTTCGAGTTAAAAAGCTAAATCCAGTCGTCTAGTAGTCAGACTAGCATAATAATTATGATTAGTGCGTGAGTGATTTGCCGTGAAATACTGACGTGCTAATCTTGTTATACGTACAGGTAATATCCTTAGATCATAAGCATTAATACTAGTAAATTTAATGTAGTATGAAATCCTAATAAGTAGATACTCATTAAGTAATACGATCCTACCTTAGATATATGTATAATGAAAACTGATTTCCGTGACTAATCGCTCCCTTTTTTATTCCCCACGGTAAAACTAAAGTCTGCACATGAAGATTGATGATGTAGCTCTACGGATAGAGGTCGGGGTTAAATTGAGGTCAAGGTAATAAGGACAAATTAATATTACAGGATATACCAATCGTCTGAAGAATCCAAAAAAAAAAAACGAAACCCTTGCATTTCATAATCAAGCACGTTTAGAATATAATCTTGATTTTATTACGAACTTAAAATCTTAAACCTCCAGTTCACATACATTTTTATTAAAAAAAATTATATTTATTTTATTAGTATTAACGTAAAAATATATGTGCGAACGTATTTCGCGATGTGTGTCAAAGACGTCAAATGCTATGGAAATCAGCCATATTGTTTACATTTTTTTTTAGATTCTACTGGCGATTGATACAGATAGGTATTGAATTCATAGTTGCGTTACTTGCAGTTTATCGTCTTATCTATAGAAAATAACAAAAACGGTGGTGAACTATTTCAGGGCTCTTTCAGGATCTATTTAGGTTTACCGCGAACTTTGTAAATCTTAAATTTTGGGCATTTGTCTCTGTCACCCCAACAAAGGCGTCATCAGTGTGACAAAGACAGTTGACTGAAAATGATTTTAACCTGAATAAATTTTATCATTGTTTACTTATACAATGATAAAATTTATTCAGGTTAAAGAGCCCTAGATGAGATGAAAGTACAATCAGCAATGAAAGCTAGCATCCAATTTTTTTTTCAAGTATATTTGCAATTTGCATATATATGCATACTATAAAATTGTATTAGTATTTAATGGTTTTTTAGACTCTGTGTTGTAACTTATTATTTTTTTGTTATATTTCCCACATTGTTTTTCTGTACTTTCCCATGTTCTGGCGTTTGGTCTCCGCTGTAAGTAAGTCGAACATGTGTTTATAAATAAAATAAAATTTGTTTTCATTTATTTCTGCGAGCTGACTGATTCTATGTTCTGATTGTTAGGAAGGAAATAAATTTCTATATCGCTTGTCCTTACAACTTTTGGAACGTGGGCCATGTTGTCACGGCAAAATATCAGAGTAAATATGATGCTCTGAACGCGTAATGAGCGAGAGAGTGCGATTCCTTGTCGTGGGATAGAAGCACGCATGTCCCCTTGTCCTATTATATTATTACCTACTATTATGGTATAGATGTGTTGTTTTTGTAAGATATTTCAATTTTTAGTTGATTCAATGCCAGTACAATCGACAACACAGCTGTGGATACAGACAAAGTGCCAGAAATATGTATACATACCTTTATGTCCAGGCAATAAAGTTCTGTTTACATATTTTTGGCACTTTGCCTGTGTTCACAGGTGTGTTGTTGATGTACTCGTAGCATGTGATTGGTATGTCAGTAAGTCACCGCGAGATAGATTTTCCATCTTTTACTAACTTTATGAATAAAAGGGGGATGGATAGTCTATCTCGCGGCGACTTATTGTCACACAGGGGCCCGTTTCTCGAAATCTTGTGACTTGTAATACAAGTGGAAGCCTCTTTTTAACACTATTAATTAGATAAGGACTTCCGCTTGTATTACAAGTTACAAGCTTTCGAGAAATAGCCCCCTGATCCTGTGCTAAGCCCACAGGTACGTATATAATATAATTAAAGGTGCAACGCCGCATCTTAAACAAGAACATGTCGGGCCATGCTCAGTGTAGGGTTCCGTAGTTGTTCAAAAACCGCTGGGCCGAATATCTTCGAAAGAGTTTTATTTTGAAGTATTCCATAATCTCAATATTCATGATATTTTTCATATCTTTTGACTAACGGATCACAATTTAACTTATTCATAGGCATAGACAGATTTTATAATATATTTATTTTTTATTCTGTAGCAGTTATCTCCGAAAAAGTTTAGAAAACACTTTCTTTTGAGACGCTTATTTTTCTAAGAGACCTATTCAATGATACCCCGTACTATAGGATATAATTTAAAAAGATTATAGGACTTTGGCGCCTAAAGTATGTAATGACATGGTAATGACGCCTATATAACGAAGTATAACAAAAACAACCAGAAAAATATGATGCCCCATGTTCCGAACCCCAAACGCGCGACTCCAGTTCGCATTTCACCGTTTTACATTAAATTAACATTATACTGACTTCCAAAATGCATAGGGTAGGTATAGGTATTTTTACTAAGGTGTGCCGGCACCGACAGCGGTCGCGGGTCGCCCCCGTAACGTATTGGCTGGCTTACCCTGACTGATTTATAGCATGCGTAAATCTCCGATTTACACGACGTTCAGTAGGAGATCCAGACGATATCATGTGTAATATCGTGTTTACTGGTATTGAAATTGTTTTCTAACTTATTTTTATGCTATTGGTCAACTATCATAGTGAAGTGATAGGCATTCCGTACAGAGAACCTTTCCCAACGGCCACAATGACCGGTCCTAAGGGTGGTGCAAGACTGGTCATTGTGGCTATCTTTGGGAGAGGCCTATTTTCAGTAGTGGAAGTCTTTCGACTGATATGATAATGATGATGATTCCGTACCGTGAGGCAGGGACAATCAATATAAACAAGCTGTTATGGGATATCTTGTGTTGTATATAAAGGAATATATAAATATAATAATGGAATTTACACCTCTCAACGGTTTCTAAACTTATAAATTATTATATTTTAAACATGTGAACATGTGATGTGTATTTTGAACTGTGAACTGTGTATTTTAAAATGTTTAATATCATCCCTTATTATTAACTACGAATATCTATGTTAAGTTTTTAAAATATGTTACATTTACTCTATATTCTATTTTACTCGGCCGTTTCAAAATTATTTATTCAAACGTTGTATAATTACATAGTTTCAGATCATAAAATTTCACCTTTCTTTATTCATTCATATCATTCTTTATTTTAGCTTTCTTTAACACATTAAGTGACAACAATTAACGCCTAAATGTATTTTAAGATGTCCCAATGTAATAAATAAAATAACGAATAGAGAAACTGTACTAAAAATGAAGTTGGTAATTTGCGTCACAAAAAATCTCTCATGTTTTGTCTTAATTAAGAATTGAATCATAAACGAAACAAATTAAAGTGAATGAATTTTATTAAAAAATCATTCTGCTTGATTTCAATTAATTTAGAAATAGAAAACAAGGGTTTTAGACTAAAGCTGGAATTTTAATAACAGAGCAAAGAAAGTTTAATTGTTGAAGGGTCTGAGAAAAATACAAGCAATTTACCCGTTATTTTTGTAGTTCAATATTCACTTTGTTTAGTGGCCTTTGAAAACTTTTTATGAAAGCGATTTTTCATATTTTTTCGCATTATTAGTAAGAGGCTAGAACTCTATAATTGGCCTATTTTTATGTACCTTTGTAAATATTTATTTTTTGTACCTTATCCTTACTAGTTTTACTCAATGTCAAAGTTTGGGGATGATTATTAGGGGGGAACTTTTTCAGTGAGCTTTGAATTCGGATTGCATATTTAAAAAAATTATAAATACATACGTAGCAAACCTTTGGTCCTAATGTTATTAAATAAAACATTTAATTTACGAGCAGATCTGTAATTAATTTCACAGAAATCCCTTATTTACTACGATAAAAAGTCGATACCAATCTAACAATCCATTACGTTTCCGATATAAAGTCACGAATCGACAATAAAGGTAACGCATCGAATGCGTTTAATGGTAATTAGTATGGCTGTTGTAGGCCCACGAATGGCCGTCGTGTCAAGCGTGATGCGAACTATTATACATTTTTATAAAGCTCTAGGTATAAATTATAAATATAAGACGTCAAATACAAACCCCGGATGACGGGAGCAAAAATGCGTTTGTCACTAGTGCTTAGTTAAATATCGACTATTCTATCGACATCCATACCAACATTCTATGGATTAGAGATGTATTGATCAACGGTAATTTAAGCAACCGTACGTAATCAGAGGCATTGCGATCTAAAATTGATAAACTATAATATGTCAACAATACCTAGTACCATATGACAGTTACAAAACCAAAATTAAAGCCTAAAAAGCAGCTTGAATGTCGACTCGTTCAGAAATTCAAAATACATTTGCTAAGATTACTTTTACATCCTCAAGGCGAAATTATTCACAAAAAATATCATAATGTGTTGACAAAAAAATTGGTGAATTCATATTAAAAATCTTATATATTTTTGATATCTGGAAAAGAAGTGGAACTACTAGGGAATCATAATTAGCATAATCTATAAATTTCAAATTAAAAAATCGTTCATATGGATGTCGATAGATTAGTCGATATTTAGTAACTAAGCACTAGTGTCAAACGCATTTTTGCTCCCGTCATCCGGGGTTTGGTCATATACCAAAGATAAATACCGAGTTTACAACGCCGGAATGGCGGGAATTGGGACGCGAAAACTGAGGACGTTTATTCAAATCTCTCCAACGATTACATAAGTTCTTAGTTCAATTCAAAGAACCGGAAGCATTTTTTTTTCTTCGTCAAAAAACAGGCAATGTATGACTTATTTTGACTCACCTGCCACCAAATACCCATGGCAAATGGACCTGATTACAAAGGCAGATTGCGTCATTATCGGGCTTATTTTGGTAGCTGATTAGTCGGATCCCAGTGGAGTTAATCAGAACTATCGGCGTTTTCACTTGCATAATTAGTTGTTCAGTATACGCTATCTATGCATTTGATGTTCCGATACCGCGGGTTATCAACCCCTGACGAGAGCAAAATGTGTCAATTTGTCAATGTCTTCTACAATCGCCACTGTAATCTGCAGGTGGCCAAGATGCCATTCAGCAATCGTATACGATAAGCGATAAGTAACAAATGTATGAGAATAACACTAGATTCGAACGAAAAGTCCCGTGATCATTTCCACACATTGCTCTCTTATATTTATTTGAATAAACAAGTCCCGCCAAATTTCTTACCGGTTCTTCTCGGGTTAGTGGTGTAGGGTTAAAACCGAATGTAGTTTTAATTTTTATGTGTAACTTAGACCATTCAAAAGAGTTTCTTGCTATAGGTGCATTCAGACCAAACCAGCATTCGCTATTCTAACCCCCTACTCTACGAAATTCGATCGTTACTCAAAACGTGATTCGTTGATTTTGTAGAGTGGGGGATAGAATAGCGAATGCTCGTTTGGTCTGAATGCACCTTATCCCAATGTGAATAAAGAATCATTGGACATTGACTTTGATTAGGCCTGCGGAGGAGCTTGCTTATTCTATGCAAGTATTATTTTGACATTTCTTTACAATTAAGAAGAGTAAAGGCCCTGATTGACTGTTGTGCAGTACTTAAGCACGCAGAAAATGCTTACAAATGTTCGCGTAAACATTCATTTTATTTATTCTCCACCAAATGTTTTATGTAGATATAAGCTAATCGTTTGCTAACTCATTTTTGTCGAAACAACCATCCGATGTCATATTTCAGTTACTGTGAACTTTTGTATACATTATACTGAAACTACAGAGGCCCTACCGCGAACCACGAACGAAGTGTTGCCTCCCTGTCTCACTTCACTTACGTACAAATTCACAAGTGCGAGAGAGAGGCAACCTAATTAAGACTAAAAAGATATATGAATGTTTTCATAAAAATATGAAGGCAAAGGTTTATGGACCGTTTTTGCATTCTTTACTGCACTCTAAATAACATTGATAAGTATACCAAAAATATGATCGAACCGGAATTCAAGTCGATAATTGCTCGACATATTTTAACCCATTCGGTTCGATAATATTTTAAAATCTCTGAGTTTCATGTTGTTTATAATTCTAAAATGACATCGGTATCATTCAAGAGCTCAATGAACTGTTGGTTGATATGAAAATAAAAGAAATCAATAGCATAACAAAGAAATGAAGCCTTCCATTGCGACGCTAATAAGGGCGTTCGCCTGCCGTAATCACTCACACATACGTTTCGATGTGATATACCTACTTAATACACCTATTAAAAAACTTTTAATATGTACAAACGTTTTTACACAAAGGTATCTATGGAAATGAAATCATAGAATTTCTTATGCCAGTAACACGCATGCACCGTTCTGTCAACAAATATTGGACGTTACCTAATTTTCTATCTGAAGAGGCAAATCATACGCATGTAATAGAAGGACTGAAATATGCGGATGATGTGAAGTGTGTTCTGCCGACTCTGCCAAAATGATTTGAGTATTTGCGCTGCATTCTGAGTAGCAATGTGAGTCTGTGTGGCCTGTGTGCAAGTTTAATTTCCAGCTGGTGGTAGGACCTCGTGCAGGGTCCACCCGGATAGCTGCCACCGTCTTATTCGTTAACCTGCCGCTAAATAGCAGTGTTTGAACTGCTGTCTTTCGGTTTGGGGGTAAGATAGCCGGTGTAATTACTGAAATAGATAGAGGCAATCCATCTAAGTCCTCAGGGTAGGCAGCGCATAGGCGTTTTTTTGGTCTCTATGTCCATAGGCCTCAGTTCCTGCTTTCAATCAGGTGGGCTGAGAGCTCCGTCATCTACCTTCGTCACATAAAAAAAGCTATAAGGATCTTTTGAGAAATTTCCAGAGCCCAACCCTGACTAGGCGTTTTCTAAAAAAATCCCGAAAACCTGATTCTTCCAGATCGCATGAGAATTACGAGGTGGTTCAATCTAGACAGTAAAAAATAATGTCTCAAAATTTTCATAGAAAGTTTCCGTTCCGTCCGTGAGCGATGCTAGTAGTACCTAATTTCATACAAAAAACGTGACGTAATGGATTTTTTTAGGAGATTATTTTTTGTTTTAGATCGAATTAGCTCGTCATTATGATTCGGATGAGCTCAAGCAGGTCCACTAAGCTTAGCACATGATTGATGTGACAGTATGTCGCCGCGAGATAGGCTATCCGTCTCTCTTTTGTTAATATAGCTAGTAAAGGACTGGAGATCTATCTCGCGGCGATATACTGTCGCACTAATCATGTGCTAAGCCTACAGATCTGAAAGAATCAGGTACCTGTTCGAGAGTTTTTATGGAAAACACTTGACTATATTTTGAATCCATGAACAATACTAACATAAGCCTTTCTCATACAGTTAAAGCCCTGTAAAATCCCTGTGACTATAAGTTTCCTAAAACGT
This sequence comes from Thaumatotibia leucotreta, assembly GCA_025490895.1. NCBI lineage: Eukaryota > Metazoa > Arthropoda > Insecta > Lepidoptera > Tortricidae > Thaumatotibia > Thaumatotibia leucotreta. Next base: position 22,854 of record JALPQI010002382.1, read on the forward strand.
AAAGAAAGAAAGAACATAAATTACTGTCGCTTTCCATTTTTACCAAAAAAATTTCGTTACAAATATCGTTACCAGAATTGCAGTAAAAAGTTGCAAGTGCATTACTTGAAATTGCTTTCAAAGTTTTGCTATTGTAAAATATGAGGGTGATAAAAAAGTTGCAACTATAATTTCAAATTCTACAATGTCAACTTGAGTAGATACCTACTTTTAAAATATATTCGACTATTATTTATTGTTATGATCTTTTCACGTTTAGTTCAATTAGATAAAGGAAAGTAAGAAAACATAACTATACTTTGAGTCCTTGCTTGTAGGGACTTATGGTACATTTACGATTGTACAATAATGTAAATTTAAATATCATCATAATTTAACGCCTTGTTGTTGTATTCAGGCCATTTTTTTCCGCAACGTGACATCAAACTTGCCTATTTTGCGTGGTCCCAACCCCACCGCTGGCCCTGTTGGGGACTTCACAAACACCCTTGAATTTCTTCGCAGATGGACGAATATATGCAGGTTTCCTCACGATGTTTTCCTTCACCGTAAAGCACTTGTAAATATCAAAAGAAATTTATTACATACGTTTTTTGAAAAACTCATTGATACCTACTTAAAGCCTTTAGGTGAGCAGACGTCTATGGACGTTGAGTCAGTATAACTTTATTGAAGTTCCTTGCCTGAAAGCGGTAACTTATCATATGTTATCTCGTATCCTGTACTGTCAGCCAAAAAAAATAATAATTATGTATTGTGTGTAAGGCATACCATGTTACTGCCTTTCAGTTTTTTTATGTCAGTGTTAAGATATGTAGTATCTATTTAGTTATGTAACTATTTTATGTTGCAATAGTATCAGCAAGTTATTTCGTACATACATACATATAATATACCACGGAGCATCAAATGTAATTCATTAAAATATGTATACTATTTGGTTTTAGTTCATATTTTAAGACAGTTGAATGCCTAACTGAAAATCAGCATCATCATCTTTCATAAAATGTATCTTATAAAGATTTATTCATTAATGATTTTCGTTTCTTCTTTGATAAGATTTGTATTAACGAACAGAACAATATAAGAAATTCCAATAAACGTTTAAGATAACATAATTACAACAACATCGGATTCACAAACAATCTATTGCTCCCCATAATTTTCTCCAATTAGGAAAATTTAATTAGAGCTAAATGCAAAGTAAACTTTAGGTAGTAGATAACTCAACAGTAGGTTTTTCTTAAACAAGGGATCTTGATCCAATTAGCGAACTTGGAGAGCGAAGTCACAAAGAGGCTGTATTTCGCAAAGAATCGATAGCTTAACAGATAGGACACTATGATTGAATATCATTTTTTTTTAATCAAATCAAAACACAGACGGTCACAGGAATTTTGTCGAAGTTTGAGACGTCCAGAAATCCCAACCCTATTTTGATAACCAAAACCTCACTGGCAACGGGAATGTAGTAATATTTGGCCACATTGTATAGTAGAAGCGCTTGACATTGCAGCCACGGTAGAAGGGATAAAAATGTGGGTGGCATTGCTAAGTTATGAATTCGTTTATCGTTGTTATCAATTGCCAAAACGTCGTTGAGATTGCCAATTCCATGATGAGAGCAATTTAGTAACTAAATATGTTTGATGTTTGAATTTTTTTAGTTTTTTTTTCTCAAATTTAGAATTTGCATGTGCATCATGTGATTGTGGGTATTGGCAATCTTAACGACGAAAATGGACTATGCAGTCCGGTGGAAATTACGGAAATATGGTCAAATGCTACAGCATTATTTGTTATGATAAACTTTGTCCTGCTTGATAAAGAAATAATCAATCAGTTATATAGTCAAGCTTGAGAAATAACGATTATAAGTGAAATAGTTATATAGTTACTATCAAATAATTCGTAATGCTAACAATGCGAACAAGTTTTGCCAAACATGTAGTTTAGAAACAAGCTTTTTTCGCTGAATGTACTTTCTCTAGTAATTTTATCAGGCAAGTCTAACAAGCCCAATTGCTCTTACTTGATTACGTCAGACCAGCTCCATGATAATATATCAATATACAGCGTGTGTATTTTATACGGGTGTCTAATTTAGCCATTTATTTATTATAGTATTTGATTGTAGAAATCGAATGGTATTAATAATTTTGTTCCCCCGTAGTAAATAGTGTTAGATGTTAATTTGGTGCAACGTTTTTTTTAATGTCCGACTGAGCTGCAGTGTATTCAATCTACAATTTAATTTGATATAATAAGGAGCATAAATATGACGTGACGATTAGGTAACCGAATTAATGTGGATGCAATACACTACTTGCTGCAGCTGAACTATTAGGGACGAAAACACAAAATTTAACTTTTCCTACGGAAACCAATGTAAATAGGTTCCCTAAGTCCTATACTAATCGTCATTATAATTTATGCATCCTTGTTGAATACATACCCTGTATTGAATTGTGATCCCACTTCGAATTCGAATTCGGTTGACAATGTTGTAGCGATTGTTGGTATTTTACATTTGTCGCTCTAGAAAGTCAGTTAGTCCCGTAGTTATAGCTCCTGTATTTATTTATGAATGCATTTTATTCTAGAAATGGTATGACAATAGCTTGCGATTGTTCCCAAGTTGGATAAGCGGCATGATATGTTAGCCTCACAGTATGGTTGTTAACTGCTCTTGATGCGGAAAGATACATAGCGATGCAGAAATAAATATAACTGCTGCAATTGGATCTATGTAATGCAACATTCGTAGCCTAATTGGTACTCTACGTAGTACTCTGCCTACGAAGCTGGAAGTTCCGGGTTCGAATCGCGGCCAGGGCATTATTTGTGTATTTATTTATTACAAATATTTGTTCCTTGGTCATGGCTTTCTATGTATTTAAGTATGTAGGTATATGCATCTATCTATTATATATATATCGTCGCCTGGTACACATCACAAGCCTTAATTTAATTAAGCTTATCGTGGGACTAGGTCGATTTACTGTGTGAGATGTCCCAAGATATTTATTTATTTATATTATGATGTAATCACGTCCCTCAATCCGTTCCGTGGGAGTCGTAAGAGTCGACTAAGGTAATGTAGTGTTACTGACCATCAAATTTATTGAAGATAGATGATGGGGTGCAGCATCTTCATAATGAACATATTACCTACTGCGATAGCCAACCTGCTTGCCCAGCGTGGCGATTATGAACAGTACCTCCTAATGCTACGATATGCATAAGTAACAGGAGAAGCTTATATATTATCTAGCAGTGGACTATAAAACATACTATTAATTAGCCTGTGGTAATAGACATATTATTATAATTATACCTTTGTATGTACAGTCGACGTCAAAGATATCGTTACGGTTTAGGTGCCAAAAATATATTTACACGACTTTATTGCCTTGACATTAAGGTCTTGTATAAAAACATCGCAGTAGTAGGCACAGTCGACGTCAAAGATATCATTACAGTTTAGGTGCCAAAAATATATTTACACTATTTTTGGCACCTAAACTGTAATGATATCTTTGACTTCGACTGTGCCTACTACTGCGATATTTTTATGCAAGGATATAAACCTAAAATAATACCGAAACATGCATTATTATATCAATTTACAAATCTACCCCAATTACTATTCTGTGTGGAAATGAGACAATCGTCTCGAGAACCGACGGCAACATCAATTATTCAACAACAGTTCATTTGGGATGTTGCTTTTGCGTCGCCCGCATTCATCGCCCGATCTTGCCCTAGTTACAATAAGATCCTATATAACTATGTAGATTAAAGGCGCTTAGGTTGTTTCGGTATTGTGGCAACTATTCCTTAAGCAACACGACTATACGTCAGATTTATCGTGATTGGATGGTTCAGTTCGGTCGTTGTATCGATGTGCATTTAAGTATCTATTTCTGACTAACATAGCTTTCTTACTTGGACTGATTTACTCGTACTGGGATATTAGTACGTAGATGATAGATACCTATCTAGATACAGGAGATATTACCTACCTATGGGGCTTTATGTTTTCTTTATTATCTTCTTCTTCACTGATAACGTAACATGTATGTACATACCTAAAAGAATCAAACTAGAACATTAAACACTGAACATTGAACATTTTAACAGAAGCATCTAGCGGGCCAGCAAGGCGGTGGCAACTAACAGGTTACTGATTGTCTCCTGTTCGTTGCCGCCGCGATTTGGGCTCTACTTTTCACTTACGATCAGGTGGAGTGGAGCCACTTTGTTGTGCCAACATAAAAAAAAAAAAAAAAATTAAGCGTCGATTGCAAAAGAAATATATAAATAAGGGCTTTAATAATAGTTATTTGTTACATAAGGGTGCAAAGTTGTATTTTACCCGCGAGTATGAAATTGAAACACGCGCAAACGAAAGGATTCTGTAGTTGACGAATGTTACTTCGCGAAAATTTAAAATGTAACTCGACATAAGACGGTTTTCTATAATTTTATTTTATTTTGGTCTGGTTCAGAAATATACTCGAAATTAAACCGCATGAGTTTTTGTACTGAAATTCCACACTACATTTATTTATTATTATTAATACATCTATAACTAACAGCTAACAAGCCAAAGCGTAAACAAACATTGAAGTATTTGAATTTGCGTTAAATCAATAAAATAAATAATTTAATCGAGTCAAAGACTATATTTGCAATGCCATAAGTTTAGTATTTTATACGATAATAATCAAATATGAATTTAATAAAAGAAAATGTTAGGTAAATAACATCAAAAAAATACCAACATAATCACGCCCGTTTAATTGAAATTGTTTTAGTATTTGCAATCAATTGATATAAGACATAATTAGTACCATCTGCTATTTTGTTTCGTGTTTAGACTAACATCAAAGATATGAGTAATTGGGTATCAATATCCACCTGTCTAGCTTCAATCGTGTTTTAGACATCACATATGGATACAACCTTGCAACCCTGTGAAGGTCTAGACCTTCAAATGAAACTTATAATGTCCCTATTTAATTTTTTCGGTTACAAAGGTAATATATGTAATGTCCTGGCCACGACATCGGTCTAAGGCGACCGGCTCAGCGGAAAACGTATATGGTGCTCCCTCTCGTACCGATATCGGCATCCCGCTCCAACTCATGGATTCGCTCGCCGCTGGTCGCCTTAGACCAATGTCGTGGCCGCGGCTTAAGGTGGAAGTACCAGTGCGTAACATGTAAACAGAGAATGTTTATTTGAATAACGATATTCTGGTCATATATAAATCTATGTCACTCACACAAAGGTACACGTTTTATTACCCACCCGAACACGCAGACACCCATTTCCAAATCGGACAATGTGAAAGAAGTCGATTAAGGTCTGACTGGTAACTGCGATACGTGCTGTACATACATATAGGTACTGAAGGAGTAACGCAAAAATAGAAAATCGTACAGTTCCAGCATCCGTCTCCGTCGCTCCAATTAATGCTTAATTGGAGTAACAAAGACAAATGTCTGATTTTCGTTATTCGTGGTTTCTGCTCGTGTACTCGTAGCAACTTGAGTAGCATCCGGATATTAACTGCGCGACTAATTGTTGCAGTTCAATTTTCAACCGACTGCGAACGTATTGGCAGGTTCTGTAATCCGATTTGTTTATTAGTGTCATGGAAACTACGCCTCGTTTCGTTACAATATGTATGTACTCTTTATCGTATAAAAACGCAGAAATCATAAATAATATAATATGATAAGAAAAAGTAGTGCTTAGTCTAACTTATCCCTTGAAGGAATGTCTTTTATGGTGCACCAGATTAAAGTTATCAGCGCATTTGAAAAAAAGGGAATTTCTTATAGAAAAAGTCCTCTTCATTTTAGGCGTTAACTCTTGACAAGTGGCTGTGATTTTATGATGGTGGTGTGACTGCAGTTGTGAAACGTTTAACCCATATGTAATACAATATCACATGTTACTGTTTTCAGCCATACTATGATGATACTACGAAGATATGGTCTAGGTACTATAGGATAAATTATGGCTTTCGTATAATTACGAACCACATTTTTTGATCCCTCAATGTGTGATTATCTTCTAGTTTAGGGTGCCTATCCACCAGAGCTATAAATAAATATATATTATGGGACAATCTTCATACACAAATCGACCTAGTCCACGTCCCACGGACTATAATATAATATATTTGAAAACAGCTGACTATAGATCCAACAGAAACATGTTTGTTTATAATAAACACACAAATAATTGAATTGAAACCGTTACTTTCAGCTTGGTAGACAGGGTCACCACCAGCTAGGCAAGCAACGAAGGCTGTCCGTTGGCTTAGATTTGTCTGTCACACTAACGAAGGCGTCATTAGAGTGACAGAGACAAATCCCGAAATTTGAAAACTTCGGAGTTCGCGGTAGGGCCGCTGATGTCCAACCTACGCAGCGTAGCCCATGCGTCACACGTCACAGATGTGCTACGCTCCAAGAATATGAATTAATGGATATCAAACGCATCCGCATAGCAAAGCGCAGCTGCGGTGGATAGGCACCCTTAGGGCCTTTGGCCAGTCACGGCTTGGGCACGTTGTGACTCGATAATTGAGCGGGAACAATTAGCCGTGGAGTGGGTAATATCCGCCGCAGGGCTGCTACTAGAATAGCTATTGCACTATTACATGGAAAATATAATAGTAGGTACGCAATGCGATTTGTGAGCCTACACTCGGCTACTTTACATTACATTGTGCTTCTAGAGAGGTAAGTTTGGTATTACCAATGAGAGTCTGTTAGAAGCCCGACTCCGAAGGCAAAGAAAAAATGGTCAATGATGCTTCAATCCCTTAGTCGACACGCAGGAGAAAATTAGGGTGGTGAGAAATGTCAAATTTTTACTGTCATCACCACGCGGCAATATGTAGGAATCTAATCTACACTTTTACCTTAGGTACAGTCGACGTCAAAAATATTATTACGGTTTACGTGCCAAAAATATATTTACACGACCTTAATTTCCAGGCAATAAAGTTGTGTAAATATATTTTTGGCACCTAAATCGCAACGATATCTTTGACGTCGACTGTACTTCTGTTTTATTCCCGTTTCACCACATCGTATTTTTTGTATATCTAAATTATTGTTTGCTAGTTATTACTTATTAGTCTCATAATTTTGTTAAATCAAGAAATTCAGCTTGGGACTTGCTCCAGGATTGATTGGATTAGGTATTGCCTGACGAAGTAATTACTAAATATGTGAACAGTTTGGTAAAAACGTCCCATTTTATCGCTTATAATAAAGATCGACCTAGCAAGCGAGAAAGTGGAACTTTTTTATTAATCCGCTCATTTGTTAAGGTGTATATTTTACAAATATAATTTAAGCTACAATATTAATAAAATAGTGGCAATACATCTATGATAACTGATTCGAATCCAAGTGGCTTATGGTGGTCAGGTGTTTATCGTTTATCGTGCTATGCGTCACTTTACTATAAATACTTGTTAAACACCGGAGCATCATATTCCTACTGGACTATCAGCTTCAGAAAAAATACAAAATAACCATTGTAAATTGAACTAAAACTAAAATATTTCTTTAGTAAAACTTTTTAAGTACTTACTACAAACTCGTCTGGAGCTTTTAAGCTTTGATTGCATAGTAAATCATTGTGAGAATTAAACCCTAGTGCGTTACTTCACTAGAAGAAATTTCAACTACAAGGCGTTGAATTTGTAGAAGTCCGCCCCTGTCGACAGCCTGAACAGATCGACCCTCGTCAGTGCCAGTACCTGTTGAATGTAATCAGTTTTACTATACCCAAAAGCTATTGTAAATACAGGTACTATAGCCATCACAGTTCTTGAACATTCGTGCATTTTATGCTCATCGATTTAAGGACCACAAACGGCTGTTGTTTTTTACTGGGTTCTTTTACAGGGGATTAAACAATGGAAACGCGGTAGGAAATTGTACTCTGTAAATACCAATATCTATAAAGTATACCATTCGGCAGTAGAATCCAAAAAAATGTAAACAAATATAGCTGCCTGTTCATAGCATTTCACGTCTTTGACACTTATCGTGAAACACGTTCGATTTCAAGGTTTAGGGTTAAGGTTTTAAGTCGGTAGGTAATAATAATACCAAGATTGCGTTCTTAAAGTGCATGACTATGGAATAATGTAAGTTATTAGCTTTGTTTATATTTTTTTGTTTTCTACTGACGGATGGTGTAGGTACGTGAAAAAACAAAAAGAAAATTTAAGAATATGTCATAGAACATTAACTTAAAATGGAAATGGATATTTTAAGGAAATGTTCATTCAATGATTTATTCTTTGTAATTCAGAAACGTTTTTTCCGAAACTTTTAATTGTGATCAAGGCCCTGTATAAGACGCTGTTATTATTGCAGGCAACCCTGCACTGTCGAGTCCCTCGGCAATCGAGTCTGTATTATGGAGTGTAAATCGATTCGGAGATGTAAACCCTGATGAGATGTCTCGAACTGTCATCGAACCGAGGAGATCGCAAATATGTTTATAAGTAAAATGCAAGAAGTTTCTTGTGAAAGGTTGATATTCGACGATATTGCCTTGATTTAGAAGTGGTTGTACAGTCAACAGACACCTGTGAACATAGGCAAAGTACCAAAGATATGTAAACAGAACTTTATTGCCTGGACATAAAGGTGTGTATACATATTTCTGGCACTTTGTCTGTATTCACAGCTGTGTTGTTGATTGTACACATGTACAGTCAATTATAAAATATGTATCGAAATTTTTTTCTTATATATGTTCAGACTATCTTCATAGGGCACCGGTCTTAAAACTCTATAGCACTATCTATTTGTATTTTTACTTGTACAGAATTTTTCGTACTATATCATTATATACTAGACTATATCATTAAATAATAGACTCAAAAAATCCTGGATTCAAGCCTCAACGCCATTTTCAGGTTTTTTTGAGTCTTACCCATTAAGGGGTTAAAGTGCACTGTGGCATATTTTTGAGCATTTTTAGATACTAGGTGTATCTAAAAATGCTCAATTTTACCTTTGAACGGACCTAGATTTAATTTGGATGATTTAACCTTTTCTTGTCTGTTATAGCCATGGTTACGGTCTCCTGAGTCACGCTGGTTTTATGCAAAAATATGCTTCTTAAACTATGCAAAGATGTATGTAGTCTACGTTGCGTTCGTAGGTAGCCCATTAAGGAAAGGGCTTATTACCAACAGGCAAAAGCATGTTTGCATGGTTTACGTAGCATAATTTTGCATAAAACTAGCGTGACTCAGAAGACCGTAACCATGTCAATAGCAAACAAGAAAAGTTGATTCCATTAAATGGAATGCTTAGTATCAAAGTGGGATAAGAAATAATAATAGAAAGAAATAAACTAGTTCACATGGGTGCGTATCATAATGAATACGCACTTTTAGTATAATTACAGTTCGGCTGCCCTACGCAGAAATCAAGTATCTCGAAATTTATCAAAAAAAGTTTTTTTACACCATTCGATTCATTGTTTTAAAATGCATTTTTTAGTATTTAATTTTTTTTTTAATAATGAATATTTTTCTAATTACAGATCTTTAAAAAATCCAAGTATCTTTTTTTAACGGGGTATTCTACGCTAAAAACAAGTATATACCCTAATTCTACGTTGAAATCAAGTATCTTGCAAAAGATACTTGAATTCATATAGATTACTGAGTTACTTGACTTCAGCGTAGAAATATTGATATATATCTCGGAGTTACTTGAATGAGCATAGAAATATTGATATATGTACATCGCGGAGTTACTTGACTTTAGCGTAGAAATTTTTATTTTATTAGGATACCAAAACCTTATATTTATATTTATTTGAGTTTCGGGTAGAAATTGTCCTGTGGTACCTTTTTAATTCAAGTAATGAATCTGGCTGATTTTTCATACGTTTGTCAGTCATAGTTCGTATACATACGTGAAGTGTTATTTAAGTGCTTATTATCTGATAACTGAAGTGTTTTCCTGGCTGTATAAGTTATTTAAAGTGAAAAGACGCAAAGAACACTGGAATGGTTTCATTCAAATGCTCGCCATAGGGCAAAACAGATAGTTTCTACATTATGTTTAGAAAATAATAACATGAGTAAAATTCGAGAATTGTAGTAGTTTTTACCACTAGCTGAATGTGATGAAAAATTTTAAAATTGACAACTTAATGAATTTGTTATTGAACAAAACGTGGTCGAAGTTTGCTTCAGAAACGGATATGAGACTGTATTTTATATAAAAATAATTTGAATAAGGAATAGAAAGTAGTGGACTTCTTTTAGAAAAAATGCACAGTGCACGAATTACCAAAAAAAAAACAATGTTTTCGGAGGCAGTCAGCAAAACAAAAAGATTTTGGAAAAGTTAGTGCCCTTAATGCCAAGTAATTAGCAATTATTTTTAACTCAATTGCAAGAAAATTCACTATCACTAGATTTAATAGAGGAAGGTGAACTAGTTAATACACATGTTTGAATAAGGTTGATTTATATAGGTATTTTTATCTTTATGTTCTGTACCAGGTGTAAATAATAAAATATACATACAACTATGTTGTATGTTGATTTATTGAACAAAACTATAACTTTCCATTGTTTTTATGTCTTCCACGCGTGCGTCTAGATATTTTCCACAGACTGTTGGTTTCGGTTCGGTATTTGAGGTATTTGTAGTTTCCTACAATTTAAGTAATTGCTGTAATTTTTTAAGCATTTTTGTATGAGAAATACTTCGTTCCAGAAAAAAAAACTTGTGCTACATTTATGAATTTTAAAACAACTTACATTCAAACAGAATAGGGGCTTCTTTTCAGTGAAATTCTTGAAATACATACTACATTAATATTGAAATAGTATATTTTACACAAGTATGACATACACTAAATTATTGGCATCTAAAATGTAGTATGAAATATGCTTGTGTTATAAACTTATAAAGAAGAAGCTTACTAAAACATGAAATTATATACAGATACTTGTTTTTTTGTAGAAAAGCTTTAAAATTATCTTATTGCATTCTATGCAGAAAACTGTTTTTGCATTTTAAAATGATTGGCCTCATAATTTTGAATTTTTTTTTATAGTTTACTATTAAGGATATCTTGCATAATAAAACACAGCAATTTTTAATGCTATCATTTAACTAGTAAACATGTAATCAAGAAAAGTCAAAAAAAAATGTTTTTTCGCTCTACTGTAAAATTTGCCAAAACACAGATACTTGATTTCTGCATAGGGCAGCCGAGTTTACAAACGTTCATAACGTATACTAACGTTAGGTATAATGTATTAAACATCTATTTCCAAATAGTATAATATAAAAATAATATAACGCTAATAATATATACCGTTGTTTAGTCTAACGTACATATTAACGAATTCCGTTTCATATATCAATATAAAGGTATAAAAGTTAAAACATGTACTAAAATCTGATATAACGATATAAATATAACTGCCAGAAAAGTATGTTAGGTTAAGTTCTACAAAAACGTATACATTATATTACTTACCCTTTTCAATCCGTTCTAGTCTCGAACCCTAACCAATCCAAGTAATAAATCAGGGTAAAACCGACTTGGATTGGTTAGGTTTCGAGCGTAGTTTCCCGGGTAAATAAAATACCTACTTACTTTTAATTAATTGTTTACGCATCCTCATCCTTGCGAAACCAAAAAAGGGGGGGACGGGGGGGCGCAGCCCCCCGCAAGAGGGATCGGGGGGCGGAGCCCCCCGCATTAAAAAATAAAAAATTTGTACCTCTCCTACTCTAACCTGGATAGGTTCGTTAGGTACCTTTTATCCCTTAGAGCAGAAATAGAAGCCCCGCGCAGCGGGGCTTCGTCGACCTGTTCCCAGGTCTAAATCGCTTCCTATACGGATACGGCTTAATATACGGATAATAAATCAATTCAAATTAAATATAATGATAATTATATAGTTTAATAATTAAAAAATCGTAGGCGCTTATATTTTGTGTAAGATAGTTGTTTTGTATATTAGATTATTTCAATGTTATACTAATTGATCGTTATCGTAAACGATATTATATGTTACGTTCATTATACATTTTACAATTATTCATTTAATAATTATACCTTTTATACGTTATATTTATTACACGTTAGGCATTATACATTTATACAAACTGAATTTATACGTTATGATTTATATAGCGTAAGTTCGTATACGTTATATTACTTACCCCTTTCTTTACACTTGAAAGACTTTGCACCTCTATGGAGAACTAACTCTCCCTTGCATAATATTTTAATCAAGTACTCACTAGAAACTTTATTTAACATTGTGAAATCCAACTACTCCAGTACAACTTAAGATCTTAAAACATTAATTTCAACTGAACAAAAACTCTTGGCGGAGCACGTAACGTCACAAAAAAGCAATAACCCGAGGTTATCTGGAGTGGAGGTTTAACTTATGCGATTTTTCATAACTTTAAGCGAGCAGTAGCCGTACCATGAGATGACAAGTAACGTTTATGTAAGGTACGTAAAGCAGACTATCACTCTCACACGAATGTATTGGAGGGAGCGTGAGGGACTATCGTAAAACTACCCAACTGTAACAAAAGCTCCCAACTATGGTCCAAAACTAAGTGAAATATCTTCGATTTAGTGTAGTTAATTATTATATTATTGACGTGGTTGTTACACAAAGTCTCCTCATTAATGATTTAAAAACTTAGATAAAACCAAATTAAAAGATTTCCATTGATGCTTAATTACGAGTTGAATGTGTGGACTTACTTTACGTATCGAGTAAATGCTAGCGTAGTAGTACATTACTGCAGACGCCGGGAAGTAAACTTATTAGGCTGCGTAGGAACAACAAAGCCTACTAAGTTTGGTATCCAATCGAAGCGAGTGTAGTGTTTTTCTTAAACTTGCAATTAAATAAAAAATCGGGAGTCAATTTCAAAGAACAAATAAATAACTAATCTAAAATATTACTTTTTTTTCAACTTACATCAAATTACGACATGACATTTAATGTCAATTGTAACCATGTTTAATTATCAGTTGAGATATTCTGTCACTTGGTCAAAGAGCGCAACTTCCGGTACTATGCAAGCCTAGGACTGTACACTTGTACAGTAGTTACGAAATTCCATTACATATCAAGTTCAATCATCAAACCAGCGACACGGTACTATCGGGTCCAATTTGTACGTAATATCAAAATTTCATTGCAAATTTGAGTAATCGACTTACCAAATCGTAGTACGGCAACAGATCTGTAGTGACCCGCTCGAAAGTTGCACGTAGCAGGCGTTTGTAAAAAAGCCCTTTTCCCATTTAATTTTATGGCGAGGGCGGGAAGCTTCGCGCATCCTCTGTCCGTCTTTTATTGTTTGTGTTTTTCACAACTCGACAGGGACGTAGTAAAAAAGGAATATCCGTTGTTAACGTTTACATGGAGGGATAGTTCGAGCCGTGGACTACGCGTTTGCTTTTAAATTGCGAGCAATTAAAGTGGCTTGGAATTGTTTCAAACGGTGTTATCGTTTAGGATTATGCTTTTGCAGCCATGGATTCTTATTAAAAGTTATACCTCGAATTTAATATAATTATATACCGGATTCATAATCATACCAGGTCTGTCTGTGTATACACCGAGTAGGCTTATGATAGCCTTGTTCTTATTCTTGTAGGTAATTCTAATAAAAAACAGAAGAATACATTTACAGAGGCACTCGATACTTGCCTGTGTAAAACTAGATAAAACTATTTTAGTTTCTGAAATAATCTTAATACAGTATTTTTTAACAACAAACTAGCGTATTCCAGCAAGCAATTACTGTCGCCTATGGAGGCCTAGCACTCATTTTGGTTGAGTATACTTATAGTGTACCTATCGACCCTTTCATAAAAAAAAATATGTCTAGAAAATTTGTTTTTTTTAACAATATCGATATATGCGAGGTCCGGCACACACTTGGTCAGTTTTTCCTATTGATACCTAAGGTTACATATGAATAAAACAAACAGGCATAAGCAAAAGCCAGAAAAGCACATTAAATCAAACAGAACAAAGGATAATGTAGATAAATGCATACCTTTTTTAAATAGCTCTATGCCCACTGGCATCACATTTTGGAAAAATGATTGCAGGGAGGCTTTCCTATTTAAACCAATGAATTTATGATACAGTTCCGTTTCAAACATACCTACGTCCCGCGCAAATCCGAATTTAAAGCGTTAAAAGAGAAAAAAACATTTCTAGGAACAATATGCTGGAATCACATTTATATAGTTAGGTAGTCAAATGCTCAAATGAGTAAATTCTGTGAACTACAATTATTTTAGTATTTTATGAACTACTTACTAAGTACTTTATGATCCCAGAGTTGGGCAAGAGTGACCTAAACTGATTGATTAGGTACTTAATATATTTACATCGTATGTGGTATTTTTGTTGTCTTCTTAGTATAAAATACCTATCTACTATTGCCGATGAGTGTACATAGAAACCTTTCCGTCGTCACAAATGTAGTTTAGCAACGGGGTGTCTGCATCATTGTAGATGCGATCATAATCAAATCAGTTTATTCAACGTGTCGTGAATAGAACCATAGATTTGTTTAGCAATTTTGCGTGCCACGAAATTGCGGGTTTTGCGTGACTTATCGACGCAAGCGCCGATTAACCTAACGGAGATAATACGGCATGGAGACCACCTTAGAAGGGGCACACAATAGTAGGTTTGGAGACCTAAGGATAGCTAAAGATAATTCGCTAGTGTAAGGATAGTCAGATCAAAGAATCGGTGCAACGTAAATTGATGCTTGTCAGGTTGCTTGCGAAAAGGAAATTCCTAAACTTATTTTAGTTAGCAAATAAATTGATTTTTACCAGACTGCATTTTACGGAGCCCCTAAAATGAAAGCTTGTTCATCGAAAAATATCTTAGTTTCAGAACTGAACTTCACGTCCATCCCGCTCAACATAAGGATTTAAATTGAACAGTTTGCTTAACTAAATGAAATGTAATCAGGCCGGCTCAAAGTAGGCCAGCCAATTATACCCCAGTAGCGGAAATGTAATGCATTTAGTTAGAAAATGATTGGATGTACAGCCAGCCAAAGATATATAACTACCATTTATTGACTTTTTTGCCACGGGGTAGAATGGAATAGTGGTAGACCATAATTTAGCCTGACACAAACTTCACTATATAGCCTCTTACAGATTTTTTCTCGATATTTTTTGGTTGTCTCCAATGATAAAGTTAATTCGCTAGTCAAAGTCAAACTATTCTTTATTCACGTATGCTTATGAATAAGCATTTTCGAATCGTCTATAGCATTATCAAGAAAGAGAAAAAAAATCTACTACTGGTTCAAACCCAAGTGTAAGGATAGTCAGATCAAAGAATAGATGCAACGTAAACTGATTTTTGTCAGGGCGACACTTCGTAGGGTCATCTGTACTGAAAAACGTACGATACACGTGCGAAAAGGAAATTCGTAATCTTAATTTTCTTCGCACTTGTGTCGTAATGTACTATATACATTTTTCCCATTTTTACCAGACTGCATTTTACGGAGCCCCTAAAATGAAAGCTTATTCATCGAAAAATATCTTAGTTTCAGAACTGAAATCCACGTCCATCCCGCTCAACATAAGGATTTAAATTGAACAGTTTGCTTAACTAAATGAAATGTAATCAGGCCGGCTCAAAGTAGGCCAGCCAATTATACCCCAGTAGCGGAAATGTAATGCATTTAGTTAGAAAATGATTGGATGTACAGCCAGCCACAGATATCTAACTGCCATTTCTTGACTTTCTTGCCACGGGGTAGAATCGAATAATGCGGTATACCATATTTTAGGGCCTAAACTTAATTTTGTTCGCACTTGTAACGTAATGTACTATTTAAAATTTTCCCATTTTTACCAGACTGCATTTTACGGAGCCCCTAAAATGAAAGCTTGTTCATCGAAAAATATCTTAGTTTCAGAAGTGAAATTCACGTCCATCGCGCTCAACATAAGGATTTAAATTGAACAGTTTGCTTAACTAAATGAAATGTAATCACTGTAATCAGGCCGGCTCAAAGTAGGCCAGCCAATTATGGCCCAGTAGCGGAAATGTAATGCATTTAGTTAGAAAATGATTGGATGTACAGCCCGCCAAAGATATATAACTACCATTTCTTGACTTTTTTGCCACGGGGTACAATCGAATAGTGGTAGACCATAATCTAGGCTGAAACGAATTTTACAGTAGAGACTTATTATCGCGATTTTTTGGTTGTCTCCATTGTTAAAGTTGGTAACCCCTCTCTCTACCTTTTGATCCACGGGTCCAAAATATATGAAACAAATCACAGCGGACATATAGAATACTTAAAAAAAAACTATTTTGAACATAATCGGCCTAGCCGTTTTTGAAACTTCGGAACCCTACACTGAACATGGCCCGACAGGCTTTTGGCCGGTTTTATCTGTTAAACACACTCTTTGCCACGAAAAGTGCACGTTAATAACGATCAATAGTTATATTACATTAGTTCACAAACAAAGAGGTATCCCTATCTTCCGAATAAGTTGAGTCCTGGGTTGAACGAGTTTCAATATTTACATACATATCGACGGCCCCTACGTAAGTTGTCGTAACTTGAAATTTGAGTTTTTCTTTTTATTTCATAAAACATTATATCTTTTAGCAATGTTTCCAATCCACGAAGAAAAAATTAAAAAAACCTATTACAAATAGGTTTTTGACACCGGAAAACTATCGTAACTTAAAAAAGCACCGTCGTATACTGTAGTAAGTGTATTTACGATAGGTAATACGGGGCGGCCACCCGCGCTCGCGCAGCGTAAGTGCCAGTTACGATCTTATACGCGGTGGGGCAGAGGTTTTTTAAGAGCGATAAGTTTTTACCAAAAACTAACAACTAGATGAAACAAAAATAGATAAACGATACAGTTTATTCGATAAAAGTAAGATACTACATCGGAAACAAACTCAAAGTAACTGCGAGAACAAAATTAATTTTTGAAACGGCCGTTGGAGTTAAACAAAATGTAGTCTCAGATGAAATAAAAGACGGTTCAGAAATAAAAATGATTTAAAACCACTAAGCAAAGTTGGCAATCTGTTCGAGTTCACTCAAAAACCAGTTGTGAATTTATTGGTATGGATGCTGACTGTTTTTTAATAATACCGGTGAATACTGTAGTATGTTATCACTTACTACAACTTACTTCGGAGTTGAAGATGGGTGTTTTGTCGTAAGTTTAACATACTACTATTTACGTTGGATTTTATTAATTTTTTTGTGTTGTATGTGTACTTGAGACATTTTTCGTCGGAAATTGTTTTTAAATTTCTATTGTAAGTGATATTTAAGACAGTATGCGCCGGATCAAATACAGAGTTACTACAATTTACAATTATAATGTCGGCGTATTTCAATAATTTTTGCTCATTATACAGGTACGCCGCTTCTTTTTGAACCAAACGATAAATAAAATGCATAAGTCATTGTAATAAAACGGCTTTTTTTGTGATAGTGACGACAATACATATCACTTACTTTATTAAACACTGCAGCAGTTGGTGGGTTCATTTATGAGTATTTAGTCATCATTCATCAGTGAAATCATCGTCTGTAGTTCGAAGATTTGACTGCTGACTGAATGAAACCGCCAACAGCTGCAGTATCTAATCATGAAAGCGACACGACTGTTCTTTAAGAATATAATTACGTTGAGAAACGCTTGATATCGATCTCATAATTATGATGTAGTTGAAACTGAAGGCATTTTTGTTAACTGATTTTTTATTATGTCTTTGTACTGTGAGAGAAGTCATTAATCTGCCATGTTTATAATTATTTTATTTTATTGGTTAAGAAACAAACAGTCGCATAAAAGTTACACATTACTACAATACATTTTTTAAATTGTAGACTTACAGTTTCCTTACTAGATAATATTTTAACTTAAACTAACACAATCACATAGGGTTGCCAACAAGTTAGTTATACGCATCGCCCATACGTACGCATCGCGATATGTATCTATATATATATACATATATATATATATGATGTGGTTTTATATATATATATAAATACACACACACACACACGCACGTGGTAGGTAGCATCTTTACCGTACCAGCATCCTCGCTCTATCAAAGCGTTTAGGAAATGCAATGTGCCTGTATCGTATGCGTCCACCACAGCCGAGCTCCCTGTCCTTGACACTCCGAATGTGCTCCGAGTCCTGTAGACCCATTACGTAGTTCCTTACCGAAGTCGTACGTTATCTCATAAACACCCGAACTGCCAAGTGAATTTCCGTCCATTGGAGATCGTAAGAAGTACTCATATTGGTATGATGACGCAAAATGGTCTTAATGCTACACCTTCGGCGTAATAGGCGTCCAATTCCGTTTGTCACTCCTGTAATATGAGGCAAGAATGATGGTGCCCTCTCTACTGTATGGTGATGTCGAAACGTCCCTGAGCTCCTTGTACGCTGACTTTGTCTCCAACCATATCTGTTCCTCTCCAAGCTCTCCAACGTCTCGTCTCGTCTGACATGTTGCAACATTTGTAATAGTTAAGATAACAGGAGGTAATAAATAGAAGATGCCTGTGTCCAGCAGTGGACCGAAATAGGCGAATATGTGATGTGAATAAAAGATATAAACTCATTTCGCATATATTGTGAATCACAGAACCGCGAGGACAGGTTTGCGAGATAATGGTATAAGCCAGTTAGCAGGTAGCTTTTCTATAGACTTTTTGTTACAGACGATTATTCTGACCTAGCATTAATAACCCATCAAAAAAACGAAGTGTCCTATCCACCTCTCTCTTAAATGTGAACTTTATTCTGGTATGCATCTCATTAAGATCGGTTAGTAACACATCAACAACTCTATCAGGAATTACAGCAAAAATATCATCCACATTTTGTAACCAGCATCTCGGCCTTTTCGGACAACTCTTGAATGCCCTCTGCTTAAATTTATCCATGAAAATGTTGACCAGTACCAGAACTACATTATAAGAGAACTCTTTGCTTCAATCTGCAAATAATACTCCCCTTGCCAAACGGAATAGCAACTATTCAGGAAATGTTCGATGAATTTCATGTGCACAGTCGTTACGAGCTACAACATCTTTAATTATTTTTGTAGTTTCTAATACTCGCAAACAATGATGCTACATCAAACTCAACTACATAGTCTCGTCTTCATTCAACACGACATTTTCCAAAAACTGTACAAAAACACTTTACCTGATCTATTTTTCATAATAAAACTTACAAAAAAACTATTCACCTGCTTAATTTTTTCAAAATATTCCCTCAGGGTTCCATAAAGATACTATTAAATTGTTTGTTAAATGGCATAATATAGTAACTAACAAAAAGTTTTTATAATGTGTCCGCAAAATAATGTTGTAAATAACAGATACGACAAAACTTACACGCATAATTCCAACGTATCTTGTAGTATGTATTACTTACGATCAATGACCATTTATGACCACCGGCGTAAAGTGAAGTAAGTAATACATACTACAATTTTTAGATTCTCTTCTCCGTCATATACTGTCGTAAGTGCAATTCCGGCAAAAATATGAAATATATCAGAGAAGTAATTATATAACTATATAGATAGTATCTTTGTTATTGATTATGCCAATTTTCAAAGCAATCCATTGAACTATGTGACTACCGTACACATTTCAAACTTTAAAGTGCTCTCCTGTAAACTTGCCATTTTCAACTTACGACAACTTACGTAGGGGCCGTCGATATGTTTGTATCTATAATACCTACTGTTGTATAATAAAATTATTTAATTCAACGGTAAACACAGCACGAACCTGTGGTTTACGACCTACGTCAATTACTTGGGATTAAGCCATACCAAAGCGGGTCTACCGGAAAATAGATAAATCGTCCGATTAATTCAAACCAGAGATAAGTTAGGTATAAGAACTGTATATTTTATTATAATTTCCATTAGTGTTACTAGAATGTAAATTATAAGCTGAAATTATTTATGTATTTTTTTTGTGGAACAACTCAAATTGTTTTATTAAATATTTTTTGAGTTGTATTTTTTTAAAGTAGTAACACAATTATTTTTTAAATGGGCTATCTCATGGCCACAGACTAGCCGAGGGTAGAGAGAGACGCTATGATACAGCTAGTTTGCCCAGAAGGTGACTGTTCATCCTTAACTTGAAGGCGTATATCTGCGGGTATCTGCTACGTAAAGATATTTATATAAATTTATTTACGTAAGTTTAAATATTAGATGTCATATACAAAAATTTAAAAGTACAGAAATTTACCAATGCCGATAGTGGGATTTGAAACCACGTCCTCGGCTATCGAAACTGATGCCTGAACCAACTGGAGTGGCCGAGTGGAATATTTAAATGAAATGAAAACATCAAATCCATCGGCGGGCAAGAGAATTGATTGACGTGGATTCTCGTACGGGAAAACTATTAAAAAAAATGTTTCCGGCATACGAGAGGTTAAACAATTTGATTGATTTTTTTTGCCCAATCCAAATAATAATTAAGAAAGAAGTCTTAACATTGTACCTGTCTCTAATACAAACCATATATTTGCCGGTGCACATTGATTATTAAAAGTACAGGGTGCGTAGAATTATGGCACTCTTTCCTTTGATACGAGAAGATACTAAGAATAAACTAGTTTCAGCACTTTAACACTTTCTTTTCTTATGCGCAGCATAGTGCATTAACATTTACGTTAGACCTCCTATAAGATCATGCGCACTGCAATTATGATGTAGGTGCAAACGCAAACGCATGTAACTGTCCATTGGTGAATCTTATTACTACGCGCATAAGGTGTATAATTATCAGTTGCCTATTGTGTTGGATTAGTTGGATATTGTACCTGATTTCTGAACCTGACTAGCTTTTACAAGTCTAGCGGCACTTATTATATTACCCCATAGTTTCCACTTAAAGAATAATTTATGAGATAAAAAATAAGCCTAAGTCCCTCTCCGGAAACAAGATCAGGGTTGCCATCTCTTAAATCTGGCAACCAGGACATCATTGCGTGAAACTCCCATATTTTATTGATTGATACTCGGAGATATTGAGTAACATATCATACAAAAAAAAAACTGTAGAACTATTTTATATTTCATCCCACCGCTTTTCATCGCACCATGTTTTATGTATTTGACCCTTAATTTATAGTTAGGTACCTATCGATTATTAACTCATAATTAAGAGATATTTTTATTGCAATTTCTCGATTGTCTCCATAGAGACATTTGCTCAGCGTAACCGTCTCTAAGTACCCCTTTCACTCCTGCCCATGCCCATGACTCAAAAATCATCCTGTATGTTAGAAGCGATCTTTTGTTCAAACTTACCTGAAATGGTATACTCGTATATGTACAGTCGACAAAAAAGTCTCCTTTACAGCTCACAAGTGCAAACACGCTGCAAACACGTGCAATCACGTGCAAACACGCTCATGCTGTCGCGTCACGCGACAGCATGAGCGTTCGTTGCAACCGAGTTTCTATGTGTATCGCGCATCCGTGGTAAGATGTTTGCACTTGTGAGCTGTAAAGGAGACTTTTTTGTCGACCGACGTCAAAGATATAATTACGGTTTAAGGTCATGTGGATATATTTTAGGAACCTATACCGTAATCATATCTTTGACGTCAACTGTACACAAACATATGAGTCGCATGACATTTTAACTATACATTACAATGGTTCTTAACTCCACTACACAACACCCAACAAGAACCTTCTCCATTTTTGAAGTCGATCAAAAATCAAAACTGTTTTATGGTAACGTAACGTATTTTTTTATGTTATGTCTGTGTCACATTCGTCAAAATCCGCGGCCTTACCCTTAAACGTTTTAGTAATTACATCCTCTGATCGAATGTATACACATGTTAATGCTTACACTGAACTTAACAGATTTAACGACTAATTATGACCAGTCTATCGCCAACATTAGCGGGCGGGCCATAAAACGCCATATCTTCCTCACTTTCCGGCTATAAACGTGACTGTGGGAGCAGTGTCCTTACCATGACCAGCGTCGTCAAATTCGTAAAATTTGTGTTTGTCTTTCTCACTCTAACGCAAGTGTCATGCGTATGACAGAGATGATTGCTGGAGATTTGCGAGTTTCGACGTTTGCGGTCAATTTCGTACATTTATCTCTGTCAGTCAAATTAGACCTTTATTATAATGACAGAGAAAGTCCAATGTTCGGGGTAAGCCTACTGACCTCGTCAAGAAATGTTGCATTTGCGAATATTTCCTCACCGTTCATCAAATCAAATCAATGTAATGAATAATGATGTAATGACCTTCAAATACTGCCATCAATTTATTTGTGTATGATAGTCCCATGATAACAATGTCAAGTAGGTACGAACCCTGCGAGTGCAAAGCTTTTTTTACACTGTAGCTTATATTTGTCTCGCTAGCGCGAGCAAGAGGGAAAGAAAAGTGCATTACGATACAAGTGCGAAAAAAATAAATTCGAAACGAATGGAGATAAATTCGACACGAGTTACGAATTTCGTTTTCGCACGTGTATCGTACGACGTTTTTCAGTGCATATGGCCCTCTGAAGATTTCGACCTGACGTAAAATAGACCATTTCTCGAACTAGCGCGTATAAAAAGCGCCATCTGTACTGAAAAGTAAGTTACGAAGTCGATAGAATTAGCTCACGCTTCATGGTAAGGTAAGGACATAGGAATAAATTTTTGGCCTCCGACGATGTTAGCGTATTTTTAACCGACTTCAAAAAGGAGGAGGTTTACAATTCGTCGAAATCTTTTTTTTTTTTTTATGTATGTTCCCCGATTACTCAAAGACGCGTGGACCAATTTGAAATATTCTTTTTTTGTTTGAAAGGGTATACCTTCTAGTTGGTCCCATTGTCACCGAATCCAGGTCTGATGATGGGATCCTGGAGAAATCGAGGGAACTCTTCAAATGTTGTAGGCACACATGACATTTTTCATTTATTTTCGAAGACTAATCAAGTATTTGCATCTAGTCATGAACATCTTAAGTTGGTGATCTGATGATGGAAGGTACAACTCTTTAGCAATTAGGAGTTGGGGGATAATTCTTTAAGTATAACATATTTCGTGTATTTTGGAAGCTATTTGAGTATTTGCCTTTAGGTGGTCATCCTTTCATGTTGGTGAGCTGATGATGTAAGGTATAACTCCTTGGAGATTAGGAGTTGGGGGATAATTCTTTAAATATAACATATTTCATATATTTTGGAGGCTATTCGAGTATTTGCCTTTAGGTGGTCATAGTCTCATGTTGGTGAGCTGATGATGAAAGGAATAACTCCTTAACGATTAGGGGTTGGAGGATCATTCTTTGTATATAAAAAATGTCATACATTTTCGAGATCTATTCAAGTGTTTGCTTAGTAGTTATGACATGTCGGTTAGCGGTTAGTGATTCTTTAAATAATATTGGCATGCTAAGTCTGTTACCTTTGAAATTGTTTTTGTATTCATATAAGTTCGCCAGTTCAGGTTTTATGGCCTACTACAGTGCAGTACATTCTAATTATAAGTATTTAAAGCATACTGAATAACGATTTTATATTTACACTACTAAAAAGCAAAAAATAAAATATTTTAAAAATAAAAATAAAACCGCCTTCAATAATTCGCCCAAACTAAAAAGTTAAAAATAATTTTGGCTCCTACTTCTTAGGATTTCCTACCCAAACCTTTAAACCTTTTACCCTATTCATTGAAATAAAACATTATGGCTAGGTACCTTACAGATTTCTTAGAAGTCGGTGCCAAGCCAAATATGTTCACTTCGCGAGTACTTATATGTATTTGATAGAGCTTTGTAACTTACTGTCACTCCGGTTATGCTTTCATGAAAATGACTGAGGCAGACCATTCTGTTGATAAAAGCGTAATCGGAGTGACAGTAAGTTACAAAGCTCTATCTAATATATACCTATGAACGTATTCGGCTTGGCACCGACTTCTAAGAAATCTGTAAGGTACCTAGCCATAATGTTTTATTTCAATGAATAGGGTAAAAGGTTTAAAGGTTTGGGTAGGAAATCCTAAGAAGTAGGAGCCAAAATTATTTTTAACTTTTTAGTTTGGGCGAATTATTGAAGGCGGTTTTATTTTTATTTTTAAAATATTTTATATTTTGAAATGCGTACGTTTTGCCGTAATTTGTGGGTTTGGTTTCCTTTATGGAAATAATTTATAAGTTAATGCGTAGGCATCGATTAGAACACCCAAGTTACCTTTATTATGTAGGTATTTCAAATGGTTGGATGGGTACCTAATAGAAATGTTACTGTAACAGGATTTTTTTTGGGAAAAAGGCTACGCGTTTCGCTATTTAAGTATAAATATTTCGTCAAAATCGTCCAAAGTAGGTAGCTACTTTAAAAAACTTATACAGTGTGGGAATGAGTATACCGGTAAACTTTACCAATGCATTTTTTATGACAAAAGAATTAAAAAAAAATGTGACATAAATGTCATTTCCGAACAAAGAAAAACATTTTTTTTTATATTTTTTTGTGATATTTTGTTTTTTTTTTGTACATGAACAGTAATAAATTGTAGGGAAAGAATTTTTTTTGGGGTTTTAAATTTTTTTTTAGTTGAACATTTTTCTGAAACTTGTTTCTCATTTTCTCTAACTTTAATCAGTGTGTATGTCGAGATGAAAACTACTAGTGTAAGAATTTTAATCATGCAGGCATTTTTCAGTGACTTGTGATGAAAATAGTTTTTTGAATAACATGTCATTATCTCTTAAACTAAGCCGAGTTCAGAAAAGTTCATATGACATTATAGCCTCAAAATGTGTTCAGGAATACACCTTTCAAGTTTGTCGGGCTACTTATTAGCGACCCTGTATAAGTCAAGAGAAAAAAGTCGTAAAGTGCGTATGTTACATAATATATTATAGACTTACCTACGTTTTTACTTTGAATAGATGAATGAGATACGCGATTTTTTCAAAGTAGTGACGATTTTTTCCAATAAATACAATCATCTAAATTTCAATACAGTAATCTTCAATTCGTGCATGCATTTCTAGATCAGTCGATATTATTTGAGACAATTTCGTATCTAAGATACCTCTATAACACTTGGCACTGCTATGGCAGTAACCATTTTGTCAAAAATGTGTCCAAGGAATTGAGCAGGGTAGCACGCTCGAGCACCCTTTTAAGGGTATTTTTACGGCTTCCAATTGAGATTAACTCGTCCCAAGTACACCTATAAAATCTTTAACTAATCGTTAGTTGTTGTAAACTGCTAAAATATAGTGCACCTAAAATCATAAACCAGCTAGCCGCAACGCAAAGTCAATTTGGCAATTGCTGCACATCTCTCTTTACGGTTGGTGTGTTTCACGTCGCTTCGCTGTTCTCGTGCCATTATGCCAAAATGCCATAAATGCCAATAAAGCTCGCATACATAAGATCTTGTTGGCAAACTAGGCAGAATGGGCGCTTTATGCATTGTTTTACGGCGTTGCGAACATTATGGGACATCCGACTAATCGGAAAGCATAGTTTATAGCAGTTAGGTGTCAATATTGAGTTGAGCAATAAAATGATACAATGTTTTATTTTAATTACTCTGCATAATACAAACTCACGGGATATTACGTCCGACGGTGTACAAGTGCAGTCGAACAATTTGAATTTATATTATCATTTCATTCGTACTTCGTCATAGTGTCATGACAATCTTTATAATAAAAGCTGCAAAGCATATCATAGTATTATAATGTGACAAGGTACAAAATAGTACTAAATAAGTTTCCTTCGTCGTACAAGCTCACTAACCGGGCGGTCGGTATGAAAATAAAAAGTTAATTAGGACAGCAGGTAAACATCGGACACCCGCATCGCTGTTTCACCACACAGTTACGAAAGGACTTAAAAGCGCCACATTTATACAGCACATACCTTTTTATCACATGCACATGAGTCTTCAACTGCCGTAAAAAGGACGAAAGTATGCAAAGTATATACGTACATACGACTATTAAGATAATAAGGCAACAGACCTGCATGCGTTGTGACAGAGGGCAGTAAAGAACGCGTTTTATTCGGTAGCGTATTCTGCGTTCAGTTCATTAAAATACATACAAATTGACACGACATTACATAAATACCTGCCTTCCCACATTTTGGTTATTGTATCACGTGCGCAAATCTGGTCGTAATTTAATTCGGTAGGTACCTAATTTTAAATGTTTATTTGAACTTCTCAGTAGCGCTTCTTATACTTGTAATTTATTTTTTCGTAATCGAAAGTAATATTAAATATTGACTTGACACTATGAGTAAACAAGAATTAAACTTTAATAATAATAGGCCTACAGAAAATCAACCCGCAAATAGAGTACGATCAAAATTATTCATGCAGTTATTTATGATCCCGTCCATAATGAAATTACGGCAACAAAACTCATTATACAACTTCAAAGGGAGCTAATAGAAAATATTTCAAAGACTGCGGAATATATTCCATAGGGAATGTGTCTAAGATTTATCTTTGCGCTGAAAAATGGTCGGAGGCTCGTGATTAAGCGTTGTGTGAGCACGTAACTCATCGACGGAATAATTGTGAGGCTTTGCGGAGGTTTTTGGATTTGTTTTGTAAAGTACAGTCGACTACCTAGAAAGAGACGTATCGATTTGCAACATTCATTCTTATCACGAGGTAGGTGTAGGTACTAATCAAAATGAGGATATACATCTCTTAAAATCTCTTTGTAGTTGCCGCGCCGCGAACACCGAAGTTGGTGAATTTCGGTATTTCGGTATTTGCCTGGCCTGTGCTGTAATTGATTCGTAAATCAGTTTTACTTTAACGTTGAATATACCTTAGAAGTAGAGTTTTGGTATATAGCACGCTAAGTACTTACCTGTTCATCATAAACTTGTGCTACTGCCCTTGTGGCATTGTACCAAGGATGCTGGCGGCACTTCCTCGCTGTATCGCAATACTGATGCGTTGTGCGAGGAAGTGTACCCCTCTGTCTCCATCATCAGACCAGTGTTTTAGTTTTGCTTCCTCCTTTGACTATCCAAATCGGCAAATCTAATCGCTGCCTTCGAAGCACAAGACGTTGAGGATTTCTAGAGGCCATTCGTGGTTTCCATCGTTGGTCTTTTATCATCTAATCCTACTTTCTGAATGCAAATTCTTGTAAATTAATGAAAATTACCAAAAGTGCCTTGTAACTATAACATTTGAAGAGTTCCCTCGATTTCTCCAAGATCCCATCATCAGACCACAACTTGGTGCCAACAGGACCATCTCGATATTATATACGGTAGATCACAAAAAAAAAAATCGGTTCACGATTCTCGGAGATATCGAGAAACTTACATAATGATTATTTGCTTGACGTCGTTTAGTTGAAATGTTAGATGCCATCTATATATTTATTTAAGTCAATCAAAGCGTTTTTGTCGTGTGGACATTGGGCAATGTGGGTAACATTGCCCTAGGGCTAATATAACCCGACTTTACGGTAAAAAAATTGAAAATTAAAAAAAACGCTGTTGAAATTGAGCTCTCGTGTAATACGTTGAACTTTTTTTGTTGTAAACAAGTGTTGTTTGTTACTGATAATTTATATAATAAAATATTTAAAGGATAAAGGATTTAAAATGTTTATCAAGCAAATAATAAATATACCGACTTGCTATGCATTGTTTAATTTATTGACTATTTTATTTAATGTACCTATGTTAAAATTATTATTATTGATTTTATTCATGATAAAATAGTACACTGCTTGTCACGAAGTAGGTATCTACCTATAGAATTTTAAGATATTATTCGTTTTCTTTATTTGATATAATATATATATATATCCAAATATATTATATTTGTCAGCCTCAGTAGCCTAGTTGGTAGTGCTTACGAAGCGGGCGAGGGCAATATTTATCACAAATATTTATTTCTTGGTTATGGTTGTTCATGTATATGTATATCTATCTATTATGTACCGTCGCTTGGTAACCACATCACAAGCCTTAATTGAGCTTAATGTGGGACTAGGTCGATTTATGTCAGATGTAGAGCGTAGGTACTCCCACCTTAAAGGCCGGCAACGCATTTGCGACGCCTCTGGTGTTGCAGGTGTCCATGGGCGACGTCAATCGCTTTCCATCAGGCGATTTGTCTGTTTGTTTGCCACCTATAGCATAAAAAAAAATGTCCCAAGATATTTTTCATTTATTTATTTATTTACATACCCCATATAAACATAATTCGTCGGTTGTAATATGAATTAATGTAACCACCAAAATGACGACATTGAGTTAAGTATACCGTTCGACTGCAAATTTTCTGCTCTATCGAATGGTGTCTATAAAATATTGATATCCACAAAAAAATGTCGAATACGCTAACAATAACTTTGCCATTTTATTAATTTCTACGTTTTTTACTAACAAAAAATCAGAGACAATATTTTAACGTAAGTACGATTTTGTAAGTAAAAAATAGGTCCTTCCTAATGTATTCACCATATTTTTATAAACGTCAATGCTGTAAGCGCCATCTGTATTGTATGGCTCATAAGCAATTTGATTTCAATTTGTGAGTTACACTAAGTTACGAAATCCACTTTTGATGATTTTCATTAAATTATTAACGTATCTCCATTTTTTTTTCTAAAATATTTAATGCCAGCTATTTTCTGAACTACAACTGTGGTCGCAGTTAGTAACTGTGTGTCAAATAGACCTCTCAAAAATAAAACAAACAAGATAAACATCGTTTCAGAAGGATAATTAACTAAAAAGATACAACATACTTTATACATGACAAATTCGTTTTTGGGCTCTCCTGAAAAATTGTCATTTGGTGGTTACATTAATTCATATTACAATTGACGATAATTATATTCTTTGCTGTGCCTTATTGTGAAATAGTAACATTCCTTTTAGAAGAGTTAGCGGCTTTCTAATACTAAAAACCGAAAAATAAATATCCAATATAAATTCGATGAATAATGAGAAAGAATACCAAAGGTAACCATTCCCAAAAGAACAGACGTGCTGTCAGAACCAGTTGTGCATTTCCTCTCTCCATAAAAATAAAGAAGAAAGACGTGGTATTAAAGGGATCTTGAAATCAAGATGACTTTATATAGATGACTTTGTTTTTACAAAGTAAGTCATAGGATAGGCCATGATTGTTAAACGAAACTTGCATAAAATTAATGTAATAAGGTAATAACGCGGTAATAGGTGTCTACTTTTCAATCTACCTTTATTATATCTGTATAATCTTTTATCAAATATTGGTCAGTGACACTTCAATCCCTTAGTCGACTATTACGACACTCGCAAGAGGAGTTGGGGTGGTGACAAACAAATGTATTCTTACTTTGTTTTTACAAAGTAAGTCATAGGATAGGCCATGATTGTTAAACGAAACTTGCATAAAATTAATGTAATAAGGTAATAACGCGGTAATAGGTGTCTACTTTTCCATCTACCTTTATTATACAGGGTGATTGGTAGTCCGATGCAAAGCTTTAAGGTGAAGTAAGTATAGACCATTTAGAACCATTTAAGCCATTGTTGTCTTTGACGAAGTCTGACTACTTATATTTTTTTTTGTGTTTTTGGCCAAAATACCCAACATTTAAAATGAACTGCTAATTTTTGACCAAGTTAAGCGATGAACGTACTAGTCTAAGAAAACATAATAAAAGCTTCTGTTTTATAAAAGTTTTTTTTACAGAATTTTGAAGTTCATGATCCGAAATGGAAAATGTTAAAATACCATTTTTTACATCATTTAAAAAAATTCGATTCGAAGGATTCGAAAATGCTTATTAATAAGCTTACTTGAATATAAGTAGAATAGTTTGACTTTGACAGTCTCGCGAATTAAAAGGATTCTTTAAAAAATACAGAACAGTGACATAACCCTTTCTTTGCTGTAATAATACAGGGTGTTTTTTTTTCGACCGTTCAAATTCTACGTAGTAATGTGTAGGTCATACTGACCAACTTTTACTATGGGGACAAAGTGGAAATCGCGAAAAAAAAATCATCATCAATCAGTTTCATACATTTCGGCCGGCGTAATGCCGCCAATTTGTATGAAACAGCTGATTTTTTTTCGCGATTTCGACGTTGTCCCCATAGTAAAAGTTGGTGAGTATGACCTACACATTCACTACGTAGAATTTGAACGGTCGAAAAAAAAAACACCCTGTATAACGTTTGTGCTAGCAAATCGTAATAAAAAGCACTTACCTGATCCGGTTGGAAATAATCCATCCCCGTGCAATGAACACGGCGCTAACCGCCGGGATATCAATTCCCTAAGCTGTCTGGGCGCATTCCGATCGATATACGCTAGAGATAGATAAATAATAAAGACTAACCCCCTTATATTGATTTAAGCAAATCACGATTATCACTCATATCTTCAAGACATCTCTTGTTATTATTATATATTTCAATTTATTTAAAATCAATTTTATGTTTTTTTTATGCATGTTAGTTGTGAGATGTACCATGATTGTTTGAATAAATAAGTCTCGCCAAGTTTCTTACCGGTTCTTCGCGGGTCAGCGGTGTAGGGTTAGAACCGGAAGTAGTTTTAATACTTAGACGATTCAAAAGAGTTTGTTGCTGTTCCAAAATCCAATTTGAATAAAGAATTATTTGACTTTGACTTTGACAAACGGGTCTTAATCGCGTAAACGTACCTACGTCAGGATATATAATTAAACGTAAGTTTACGCGATTAAGACCCGTTTGTCTTTAAAACTAACCCCCTTATTTGTAAACTTTTGCTAACTTAACAAGCCGCCTATAATTGTTTGTCCCTTTTGCTCTTATAGACACATTGTTAAGCCCGAAAGGGACAAACATTAGCGGTTTGTTAAGTTAGCAAACGTTTATGAATAAGTGAGTAAGTTTTATTCAATCTCTCTTTATAAATCTGAATAAATTAAATCAAAAGTCATTTGATTTCATTTAATCAGATTTATAGAGAACCGTACTGGAAGGCCGAGCTTGGAAAGCACCTAGAAGGTGGACTTGTACCTGGTGAAGGTCGCAGGAGGGCGCTGGATGGCGCAGGACCGGTCATTGTGGCAGTGAGGCCTGCGTTGAACAATGGACGTCTTTCGGCTAATATGATGATGATAAGGTTTGGTCGAACGGGCGCTCGTCACACCCCGTTTTCATCGTGCCCTGATCAGCTCGTGCAGCTTTACAAATTTGACAATTGAACTCTGCCATCTTTGACGTGATCTATCTGCTCAGACATTTTCACTTTTGATGTACTACATTTCGAGCCCTACGGAATCATTTATTAATGTTTCGTACGAACCTGAATTGTTTGGAGATAGTTAAGTATTACAATTTATCATTATATGTCAAATAGGTGTAGGTACCTATATGAAATAATGCATGTTTTAGCATATATTTTCAATCGTCGAGAAAAAGAGATACGCTCATTTGGGGCAGCTCGTGAAACGCTTCTTATCGCCAGTGACTATATTTTTTTTACATTTTAATTAGTTAGAACATATAAGTTCTTTAGCAGCGGATTTATGTAGGTACCTATATTAAATTGTATTGAAATAACTATGATTTAATAATAATTATAGGAACTCTTAGTAATCGTTTTTCACTGCATCATCTGATCCTATCGGAATCAGTAGGTGTGGTAGCTGACATGGTGTGGCATTTGAATGGGGACATCCAGTCTATATTATTTACGTGTCCCTAACAACAATAATGTTGGTAAATCTTACTACGATAGCACTGACTAAGTACCAGCGTTTTCCTGATTGAATGCTTCATCATTACAAACTGACTGGCTGTAAATATAATCGTAGTTGCTTAATCCCGATGCGCCTCGTTTTCAATTAAAATCGCTGTTTGTGAAAGAAGATACGCTCAGTAAATGAAGTTTTCTAGTGATATTCATTGATCATGTAATCACGTATAGGAATTACCGGATATCTGTATTATGTTATTATGAAATGATTCACGTTTACATAATCACAAAATTAAACTTTTTTTTCTTGATAGTGCGATTATATAAAATATCTGTGATGTCAGATAAATAAGAATAACCTCAAGATTTTATATCTAAATATTGTTAACGTCTACCCTTGGTTTTTATTTAATCAGTAAATAAATATCATGGGACAATCTTAAGTACACAAATCGACTTAGTCCTACGGTAAGCTCAATAAAGGCCTGTCTTGCGGGTACTAAGCGACGATATACTTAAATATAATGGATATATAGGTACATATAATTAATGAAAAACATAGTTACCATGGCCAAGAAACAAATTTAATATTTGTGTCAAACCTACAAATAAATGTCCTCTTCGAGATTCGAACGCGGAACCTCCAGCTTTTCATCACAATAATGAACTTAGCTTATAGAACGTGTAGTCCTTGCTTTATGACGTTTAATAAGAAAATTATAGGCCAACTTGTTTCATTGTTTATGGTAGTTAAATTAATTTATAGGTGGAGTCGTTTGACAATTGTAATATTGAGCAAGTGTAATTGGTCTAAATTGCGTTGTATCAAATCGACTAGTACTATAAATAAACCTATCCAAAACCAGATTTCAAAGGCTAAATAGACAACGAAAACCTAACAATTCTACTTCTTACGTAGGTAAGAATACTTTAATATGACTGTCAAAGATTTGCAGAGAATATTCTTGACTTTTCAACCTTTTGGGACCGATTTAGGTAAGCGGTTTATCCAATATCAGCCCATTTCTAGACAGCCAGATGGGTCATACAGAGATTTAGGTTTCGATTTGTTCTTTAGGTAAAAATTTGGACAATGGAAAAACAAATGTCAACATTTGTACATCCCATTTCTGTATAAAACGTATTGGGTCTGCCTACCCTCTCGGGTTCGTAAGGAATTCATTTTTGAAAATGGTGGAATTGAAAATGTTAACGGTTTGAGTTAGATGAACCCAAAAAAGGCCGTGAGAATAGAGTTTGTTGAGATTTTTATTCCACGATTGGTTACTGTGACTTTAATTTTATATATGATATTTATAAAATGAGGAGTGTCTTTTCAAAGGGGCTTATTTCCACTTTTTCAACAAGGGTTATTTTTTCATAAGAGAAATATTCTTTATTGATAAAGTGGAAATGAGCCCTTTTGAATAGACACTCCTCAAAAATATGACATGAGGACGTGGAAATAAAAATCAGATATAATTTTCGGATTTATTAATTTAGAATCCATGTTTGTAAACAGATTTGTAAACATACATCATAAGGTCTGTATTAAAAAAATATAAATATGGCTACAAAAAAGTACTATTACAGTAGTATATGGCTAACACAAATGAAATGAAGATGTCATGTACAGCTTAAGTATCAGTAATCACAAGTCTTAAAACAAGTCCTAGAGGACCCAACGAAAGGGTCCATATTTTCTACCTGAGCATTTGAAACGTAATTCGATTATAAATAAATTACTTTATAACATTTAAGTTTCAATAAAGAATGAATTATTGAATATACAATAATTGCCAAAGAAATATATTCTATCTATAATATACAAGTAACAAACATTTATCTATATACACTTAATAGTTCGGACTAGTTCACAATTGTAGTCAAAAAGTGCATTAAGGAGATTTTTACAAAATTTACAAAAAGCGAACACCGATGGCAGTAGAGTGTTCGTTAATGAATCGCTTTGCACAGTGACTGGCCGGCCGAGCTCTGCGATCCTGAGAACTGGCAGTGATGGAAAATGGAGAAGAATATGATTGCCTTCGTAAAAATATAGTACAAAACTGTTTGTCAAATGCGCCGATAGATGTCACTAAACCAAAATTGTGGAATCGTACATCGTGGTATAAAGATATTGGCGGGGTTTATAATTGTAATATACAAACATTCATTCACAGTGAAGAGTGCTCTTTTTAAATGTAATAGGCGTAGACTTATCAACAAACAAAAACCTCTTCAACTCGCAAGTAATGACTCATTATAAGAAAGAACTTATTTCGCTATACGAAACTGATTTGAATTTTTTAAATGTACTCGCTTTTTATTATATATTTTACTGAATCCTTACAAATTATCATCAGTTTTCTCATATTGAATTGACATTTTTTGGTTAAGTGATTAGTAGTAGTTTATTAGCAATCTAGAAATGTGCGGTTTGCTCTTTATAATGTAATAGATTTCAGCACATAAATATAATTGGCTAGCATTGTTTCGAAAACCATTAAAAATATTTTGTTTATTGCTTTTAAAACGAATCCGAGGTTAGGTTAAAAATTTAATTAAATGACAAATATCGTATTTGTGTTGCTGTTGCGTGATTGTATGTATACCATTTTTCAGTTGAAACTAAAAAAAGGTAAACAAACCTGCAAAACTACATTATTTCATAATCACGCACTGGCAGAATACAATCTTGGTTTTATCACCAACTTAAAACCTTAAACTGAAGTTCATATACATGTTTTGTTAAAATTATTGCTAATTATTAGTATTAACGTAAAAATGTATCTGCGAACGTGTTTCACGATATATATATATATAAATGTATCACATTCAACTGAAAAATGGTATAGATGGCATGTTCAATATAATAACGCAAATGAATAAACGATGTGCACTACATACAGTGTGTAAATCTAATACGGGCGATCAATTAAACCAGGCATGGGATTCATTAGTGTAATCATGGATTACAAGGTTTTTTTTAAGTTACTCTTAATTATGACCCCACAGAATTTTTTTATGGTATCGGAGCAGCAATGTAGGTACGAACATTTGTTATTGTTGATATGGCAGTTATGTCATCTGCTTTTGAAATTAGCTCTCAACGAGTGCTTAACTCGCGTATGTTGCTCTACATTGCGCGTCGAATTATTTTGTATGGAAAATTTTGTTGCTCTAATTTTAAGTAAAAGTTATTTGAATGTACTTATTATGTAGTAAACTAACACCCGTTAAGAGCTTTGCCCGTATAAGACTTACACCCTGTATAATATGTAGGTATACACACAGGTCATTTCCTTAAGTGTTTTACCTATACCAGTATGCTAAGCACATGATTGGCGCGACAGTATCTCGCCGCGAGATAGTCTATCCGTCCCTCTTTTGTTAATATAGCTAGTGAAGGACAGGAGATCTATCTCGCGGCGACATACTGTCGCACCAATCATGTGCTAAGCCTGCAGCTTGAACTTCGCTTTTATAGAAGTCATCTGTCAAATCTCTAAAGCAAGTTAGATTTTCAGTCAGCAGTAAAACTACACTTGTCATTTTACGACACAGGCCAGTCGCGAGTGTGAAAGCCATAAAGTACGACGAATGACAAAAACATGGGTCGGAAGCTTTGGGTGAAATTCAAAATCTCACACCGGGACACCTACAACTATACTGTACATGCGGACACCCGCATAAAGCTCTCTTAAAAAATTACAAAAAGTTTCAACATACAATAATTAGCCTATCTACTAACTTTATTTACAATTATTGCTATCGAAATGTTGCGCTTACAACGCCCCAGTCCTAACTGGCTTATTGCCTCAACTACAAAGTATAATTCGTCGATATATATTTCACTCTGTTCAAAAAGAACATTGATATAAGCGGGGAGACAGTATTTCAAGTATTTTATTAAGCAACCATTTTTAATGGCCATTTGTATTGTCATAATGAACTTTGAATGTGATTTTTGAACAGAGTTTATGCAAATAACGCTTAAAAGCAACTTAAAATAAGATTGGCGTCGTTATGATATGCTTTTAATTTTAGTAAAGGAATGATAATATTAATACAAGAAATTTAAAAACAGTACATTTAAACAAACGTCAATTAGACGAGTCAAAGTCACAATAACAAGATTTAAAAAGACTAAACCACTGTAATTTCACCTATTAACGGCAGCACTCGTCATTTTTTTTATTAAAAAAATCATATTTAAAAATGTTATAATCTAAAAATCTATATAAATAAGCACATAATTGTTCATGATTTATTTCCTGTTTTTGCACCCATAAAGTACAAAATGTTCATTTAAAATTAATATATTATCACTTATAATATTCAGTGCCAGAAAAATTGCTATTATTTAGTTCCAATACTGAACATAAAACCAAATATTATAACAGGCGCTAGGCCCATTCATAATATTATGATTGAAGAAGTATTTAAAGCTGACCAGACAGAACCATCAGTCTTATTTCGGAACAAACACATCTAAATCTTTAAATGCCATGATTCAAAGTCTGTCTGTGTTTTACATACTTCTAAGCTCTCTGCAACCATTCTAAGTGTCTATAAACGAAATGCCTAAAACGTCCACGGTAACCCCCACTGCCCCCTAGCAAACAAACTTGATAGACCTTTTTCATTGTCGTCGTCTAATGAACGGTAACCAGCGCGTATAGCCCGAATAACATGGAACGTGCGAGAGAAGTATTGATTCATTTTTGACGTGACTTTACTCGGCGAGTGGTTCGGAAGGTTCTGCTTCTGCGGCGGGGCCGGGGGGTGCGGGCGGCAGCGCGGCCTGCGCTCGCGCCCGCGCCAGTGCCTAGGCGAGCGCGGGCGCGGCGGGCCTCGCTCAGGGACGATGAGGATGCGCCGAACTCAACGAAGAACTACTCACACCTGAATCGCTGCTCTTTTCTGACGCACAAGGCTCTCCACCCGCCACAAATTTAACCACGTTTAACCTATGATCCGACTCGCACGTGTCATCTCGGCCGCCTCCAGGTAAACCGACGGTTCGGTTGATGATCCTTTCCGCGTTGGTACCGGGGTATCGCTCGATTCTATCGCATTCTGCGTCGTCGGGTTGTCGCCGACGGACGGACCGCTTGGCTTGCGGGGCCGGCTCAGGTGGCCGGTGCGACGGTTCGTCTGATCTGTGGACGAGGGGAGACGTTCGGACCCTCACGCCGCCGACGCCGACGCCTGCTTCGTAGCACCCGGAGTCTCGGGGAAATTGTCGACGGCCAAAAGGCGAATCGCCACCTTCTGAACTGGAGCCACCACCCTCTCCTTCGCAGTCGCCTTCGCCACCTAAGACAAACAGAAGTAATCCTTTATCACTAAATGATATATTTACAATCTAACAACATATACGTTTTAATGAAATGTATAAACTTACATTCGAGTTGGTGCAGCAGTTGTACAGCAGCAAGAATGCGAGTGCGGTGTTCAGGGGTCATTATTCCTAAGTAATCGAGATCGGATGGTTCAATTTCTTTAAAGAGTTCTATGTCTTCGTAACCATTCCTCGCAAAGGCCACTGTGTACTCCGGTAAATCGATTCTTCTCAATAATTCTTCGACCGTTCTTGGCCGCGTTTCCCAAAGCCTCTCTCGGCTCTTGCACCATTTAGATGATCTCGATCGCATAGTTTCTCTGTCTGACAGAACCTCAACGTTTGCGAATTTAAAGTTTCCTACTTTATTGTTCAAAACGCCTCGCCAAATTCCAGATGCATTCATGTTGATTACTTCGATGATGTCCCCTTTCTGTCAACAAATAATTGTGTGAGTTTATGAAAATTGCTCCGCGGTATGCTGCAGTTAATTGGCTCTGCAATTTGCATGCTATCTTACCTTGTATCTCAAAGCATCTTTGTCGTAAATATTGGGCACGAAATCGACGAGCGCGCGCGCCCGGCACAGCATTTGCGGCGCGAGCAAGCTCCGCCCGGCCGGACTTAATTCTATATTTTCTTCTGCCGAGAGAGATGAGTGATTACTACCGGCTCGAACCAATGCTTGTGTGCCTGGACATAAACAGTTTAGACTTAGGCCTCTAGGTTTCACGATCTTTTTATTACCACGACATTGAAAATAGAAATACCTGTAGGTACATCTTTGTGAGACTGTGAATAGGTAGGACAAAGTTAATAATGAGCTTGAGGAAAACATGTAAACAGTGCGATTAGTAACGACTATGCAGGAGTTGATACAAGGACTGGACTACCTATTTACAAAACCATTATTTTCTGTAAGTAATATATGGGGAGTTATTGGTACAAAGAAAGGAAAGACAAACTTATTTACAAAAAACATTTATATTAACACAGACAAAAAACTCAATAAATCCACTCACTACTGCCTGATCCGCTGGGAAGACTTTCAAACGAACTATTAGAACAAGGGAACGCTTGGTCAGCGCTCGTCCGCCGGTCAGCGCCTTCCGGTCCAGTCTCTTGTCGTAATCTTGAAATTTTTCTTTGTACATCTTGCCTAAGACCTCGCACTTTTCCCGCAAGGTTGGATACCCCCTCGCACTCTTCCGCCGACTGAAACGATTAAAAAATACTAAGTGGAAGAAGGGCTTGCAATTTAAAAGCGATATGCGATTGCTCAGCGAATTTATTAATTTTTGAATGCCAATTCATTTTGAAATAAATAAATTTGTATTTCAATACAAGCTCGCAAAAGAAGTCTTATTGTACCTGGTGCACGGTGGCTATATGTTGCGAATCAGTTTCGCTTTCTTGATCTTCGTAATCTGAAGATGCGGGTGACAGTGGGTCGCCTATCCGGTATCCTGACATTTGCCGATAGCCTCTCCTTGAATCCCTCTCTGACCTAGTGGAGTCCAGCGATATTCCAGATAGCCTCGAGCCAATAGACTGTATGTCGGACGCAGCGTAATCTCCGCTCTCCCGGTCCCTCGCTGTTCGTAACGGGATCACGGTTGTCGGGTAGGGTCCGCTTTGCGGAATTATTAATCCCCGTCGAGGGGCTCTCGCTAGGCTTATGTCGCCGGCCGTTCTGAGAGATATCACTCCTTCACCTCTCGGCTCGTTGCGGAGATTGAGAGTGAAGCACACGCGGCCATTTTGGAACGACGCGGCGGGAGCTCCTCCGCCCATGAGAAAGTCTTCGGGGTCGCTCTCGTATGGCGGCTCATCATACCAGTGCCCGCGGCCGGACAGGCCTCTCGCCTCGTCGTCGTACATATACGTGTCGTCTGTAAACGAGCTCGTCATTAGACTATTTCAGCGTAGCAGCCCTCATTAGCGCAAATAAAAAAAACGTGCGAACATAATTTGCGAAAAAATTTACCGTATAATGACCATCCGTAATCCGGTGGCGCAAAGTGGCGGTATCACTGACAACACTGCTCTCAAAGCTGTGTACGAACATCGGAAAGCCGTGCGTGGTTTGATGCAAAATATTTTTAAAACGCATGCATATATTTTTGTTTTAACGCAAATTAAATGTCTGATGGATGAAGGTGAGTTTAATAACTGCCACTCTCGATACGGGGCGTTAGACGTCATTTGTTAGCCTTTTATTTGGCAATTTGTTTTGTGAATTGAAACATGAAGTTTAATGATGTTTTGTTCCATCAAACGGGAACGTGACAAAAAATGATCGATGGACGATGCACAACAAAAGCACACAGTACAATATTGAAAGAGAACGTTTCAAACTTATTGATAAATAAGCGTACCGCAGATATACTGAATAACAAAACTTAATTAGAAAATCGACATCGTGCAAACAACATGCGAAATTTATACTCAATTATGTAAAAATTATCTTTATTAAAAAATTCTAAGGAAATTCGAAACAAATTTTAAGTTTGAAATTACAATTAACGGAATGTTTAAGATATTGTTTCAATGAAGAATAAGATCATACGATATTGTACTTAAGTATACAGTATCCAGTATTGAATAAATACATGAGCAAGATTATGTAGTAACGAAAGGTGTTTACCATAATAAAATAAATTTACTTCACAATACATGAAATACATAGAAGTGACTTTTCACAGTAAGGTTTATTAATTAAATATTCAAACATACCTCCAAAAGGTCCTCGTACTCCGTCGCGTCCCATATTCATCAGTCCATGTCTAATATCTCTTAAAATCTGTAACAAGGACAGTTATCAATTCAAATGAAAATCCTTTAGTTATTTTTCGACTAAGTATTCAAAGTTATCAACATTAAAGACTTTCTAAAAGAAAATAAGCTTTTTACGCCATAATTCAAGAATTTTGTGACTTTAGTAAAACTGAAAGTCATGTATTACGAGGCTTAAAGGTGATAAATGACGAAAAAGTTTCCAAGGTGCCTTCAGACATTGTGTTACCTATTACCTATTGAAGAAGTTTGTCGATAGAACAAAATATTCAAAGAAACATTCGTAGACAAAAATAAGATTTTAATGCTTTTGAAGTATAAGTTGGCATATTTAAATATTCTAAAATATAAGTTAGTAATTTATAACACGATTATAAATGAGAATATACTTGGAAAAATATTTTAATAAGCAAAAACAAGAAACAATCGGTAACCAATCGTGTACAATACAACTCAATTTGTATAGAGATATCGAATTCAAGTCCAATAAAAAAAACAATAACCGACATACCAATCGTCGTACCATGTACCCCAAATTCATGCAAACAGTTTATGATGGCAGTAAAATTTCAATGTTCGATATTTTGAAGTACCAGGGTCTCATAGTTTTACGAGAGTTCTAAACGTGCTGAGCAAGGGCTTCCGAAGTTTCGAAGGGAAGCGATACAACTGCCTCTAATAGGCTTAGCTTGAGATTAGGGCACGATTAGCCCACGGTTCGGTTCGCTCGTCGAATGTTCGAGACACTTGAAGATTACATGTAACTGCGACTCTCATATCAGATTATGTTTTGGATGTGTGCGGATAAGTTGGGATGGTAACGGCGTTTTCGTGTAATGCTAGTGCAAACAGTAGGGCTATGATTTTATATGGAAACAAGCACTGAATCAGTTATGTTGGACTACTTTTATGAAGAGGATTGAACGTTTGAACAGTCAAGTGCAAAAATATGTAATCGAAAGAATCCTCTCATAAATATGTTACGATGTTCTTATTACAAGGAATCCAAGTACACTGGGACATATTTTTGTACACATAAATAAACACATTAATAAAATAAAAATAAATATTTTTTAACTACTTTAGAACACATTTTAGCGACGAAAATATCGTATGATATTATAAAGTCATTAAAAAGGGTCTCCATCTCATGGAAGTTTACAAAATCTTAAATAAGAAACTATCTTGGTTGATAGTTGTAAGTAGGTATTGTACTCTGTAATTTTACATCAACTGAATTGTAGAATTTTAACAACATTTTTCCATGTAACTGTCAGAATATCTTAACTAATTTAACTACCATAGAATATTATTAATGATCTTGTGATGGGTCTTTTGGATTCTCCCGGCGGGTTTAAAACAAAAAACTTTAATGAACTTTAATTATATTGCCATATTTCTGTTTCATAAAGTATGCTCTTGTGTGTATAATACAATAGTGTTAAATACAATTTTATACTCACACCCGTCATTTTTTTATACGCGAAATCCCGCTAGGGGAAACCCAAAAAACCGATCACTGTTAATGATGGTAAATTATAATTACCTCTTCCTGTTCTCTCGCCAACTTATCTTTTTTCTTCATTGCTTCCTGAACTTTCAACTGCAACAAACGATAGATTTCATTAATTTTAAAAAGGCGGCCATTTTTTTAAAACTTGGACTAAATCGTATAAAATATTACGCTCGTACATTACCTATCATTGAAACATTAAAATAACATGTGAATAACGTTATTACCTACAGGTATCAGTTTTAAAATCATGTTTTAAATATACATATTTTCTTAATACAGAGATTATTCATCTGAATAATTATAAAGTACGTAATAATCAAATATTTAATTTTAATATGGTATTTTGATAATAATAATTATGAAAACATTATTAAATCAACAAACTATTTACATAATACCATAACAGTTTCATACATTTCCAAGAAAACGGATTTCATGCTATCATGCTAATTTTAAATAAAACGTAAATTAAAAAGTGCAACTTAAACTAACATAACAAGTGCAAAATGAATGCGTGCTGTGAAAAATAAAAGTATTGCTTTAAAATGCCAATAAATATGTAATTAAAATGTTCATAATTTATAAATATTAGACATACACCGAAACACAGAATTTAAATAAGGGATATTAACCCACGTCCTCAGCGTTCGGGGCTGACGGTTAAACCACTCTGTACAGTCAAGAGCAAAAGTAAGTGATCACCTTGTGCCTTATCACAATGGAATAAGGCCTATAATCGAACAAGAATGATCACTTACTTTTGCTCTTGACTGTAGGTACTCCAACAGTTTTTCTTTGGCAAATGACATCTAATATTTATAATTTATGTACAGAGTTGTGTAATGTGTAGTGTTACTACTTCAAAAATACAACTCTAAAATATTTACTAAAACCATTTGAGTTGTTCATCAAAAATATGTATTATTTATTTAAAAAAATAACCGGTGTATGATTTAATCTCGAAAAATTACGTCATTCCTCTATTGAAACATTGCAATTGGCATGATGACTGGCAAGTCAAAGCAGCATCTTTTTTCGAACTGTCAACAAGATCACCACTATGGAATTTTATATGAAATACTCAAAAGTGACGTCAGGTTTGAGTACTGCCAAATGACCTACCCTTTTAAGTTCTCTCTTTCAATTTATTAAATAGATGTTCTGTACAAAAATTACTGCAATCTACATCTTAGTAATAATTTCTTCGTGTATTATGTCGTGCATGTTAAATAATTTATTTTAACTACAGTCATCATCCCTATTATTCTACTACTACTTCTGTTACCTATCTACGAATACTTATTATCATATATTCTTTGTTAGCCCATGAAATATTGCGAGAAAATGAATAACCGAAGTTGAATTATAATGATCCACCTCCAATTCTTTTAGGCATGCCGAATTAATTGTGTCCAAAAATGCAATGTTTAAATTTTGAATTTTGAAAGCCTGTTAACTCTGTTGGCAAATAATAACAATAAAAAATATTAAATTACATGTATATGCATGACGTACATATTAAATAGGTACTTACTATTTTTTTAGATTTCTGATACGAAGCAATAAACGGACATCAATATAAATCATATTTTAAGCACTTAGGGAAGGAAACTAAACTACGTAATTATACACTGAACACTTTATAATATTTAACTGATAAGTTTAGCAATATAATGAAAAAAACAAAACGCTTAAAAGAACATAATATATAACACACAAATTATTTGCCACTCAGAAGATAACAGACTACAGCTTATTCCTCCTACATGATTTTAACAGACAAATCCAGTAAACATAAAAAAAAACTATATTTTTAATTACAAACTCGTTCGATCCTTGTATACTCGTACAACACAAAGTAATTACATACTTTTTATAACATCTATTTTTAACTGCGATGGGTATAAAACAACAGTTAGGACCGCCTAACTATTAGGATCTAACGAATTCGTTATTTACATAGATTCATAAAATTCCTACCCTAGCAAGCTGGTACCTAAGCATCGTTTCTCGTTTGTCGTCTTATATTGAAAATATTGTTTTTATTTTTATTATTAGAAATGGGCTCACTCATGGCCACAGACTAGCCGAGGGCAGAGACGCGGCCTATGATGGAGAAAAGGGAGAAACGACACGTATTAGCTAGGTTAGGAGGCGTTTATGAATACAAGGGTATGTTTATGTTTATTAATCAAAATAAAAATGTAACTAAACATGTCTGTC
The DNA here is from genome assembly GCA_025490895.1 of Thaumatotibia leucotreta. Lineage (NCBI taxonomy): Eukaryota > Metazoa > Arthropoda > Insecta > Lepidoptera > Tortricidae > Thaumatotibia > Thaumatotibia leucotreta. The sequence goes on from JALPQI010002382.1 coordinate 66,611, forward strand.
AAAACCAGTAAGCAGGAGAAGCCACAACGCTCACCCTATGGATAGTCTCCTCAAAGGTGTTCGGTTGGGCGGCACTCATTTGAAAGAAGCGGAGGCGATCATAGTCTCGCGGGTCTACCATGGACCTTAGGGCCGTGTCGGGCCCAGGGCCCAGACCCAGACCGCTTTGAAGCACGCTGTCCGGAGTGTCGACCTGGGGGAAATGGGTTAAATGCTGAAACAAGGGACCAATCTACGCTACTATGAGTTGAACATGTGTAAGCCTTTTTTATTTTATTTATTTAAGCCATCAACAACAGTACATATGGTACACAGGATACGATTGTTGTTCACAACATCGGGTGCTCGTAAAGATAAATATACATGGTAAATATCCCATTTTACATCATACTAAACTGTAAACTGGTGTTCCATTTTATGAATTAATACATATCGAATGTGTAAGGATTTAGGACTACCTAAACTGTTTATATAAACAATGTAAAGAATGGCGTATAATTTATTTACACGTGTATAAAAATATGAGGTAATTCTCTCGAGAATCCAAAAAAGTTCGAATGTTTGTGGAGCTTTTAAAATATATTGTCTATTACATATGGCAAACGTGGGAATCGTTTCCGAAAAAGCAATTTCATAATAGTAAAAGAACAATATTTCTATGCATACGTTTAAATATAACAGGAAAAGTCAAAATATGTAAAAGTTTTGCTTTACATTTGCTTAAAAAGAGTTTGTGCATTATTAGCCTGTCTAGTGGATTAAATGTCGTTATTATTAAACAATAGTACAGATAGGGAGCTTCAATGAAAGACTACTTTGCATAAAGTAGGCATCAAAGCTTTATGTAGGTTAATGAAAACGAGGAAAGAATATTACAGAACATTTCTTAATAAAATCAACATTAAAACTGAAGGCTATAAAAGTGATCATTTATCACATCCTTGACTAGTCATTTTTCTTAAACGGGAGCTCCTAATACACTGAAAACTTCTTGAGGATGAAACTTTTTTACAAATCACGGTCGTTCCGCTCGTATGATAAATTACATTGACCTAAAGCCTTATCGAGAGAGCTTTTACATTTATAAATTATATAATGAAGATTCAGTATGCGTCCCTGATTTTCGATAGCAGTCTTTGTAAAGACAGTGAGTAGGTAAAAGGCAGTAAAGATAATATATTATATGGGTTTATCTTTTTCCAACTTAGTTGTAATAGCTTTTGTCGAAATCGTCGGGAATAGCGCAATATCGCGTAACTAGCACTTGTAAATTAAATACTACGTATCTACACAACACGCATAAGGCAAAACTGCGTAACTTAGCACGTGTAAAATAATGCTTATCTACACAAAGATCTACTTTACAAGTATTTGAACTAATTCGGATTATAGATTCGTTGGTGGAATATTTCAATTTGGGCATATTTGTTGGAAACGCTATTAATCAATACCAGTTACGCGGATTTGCCCTATCAGTGTTGTGTCGATACGCAGCATTTATCAGGGCTAGTCACGCGTTATTGCACTATTCCCGGCGAAAAGCCGTTTCACAAAATAGCTATAAATAAACACATGAAATTGATTGTACTCATATAGCGCCAGTTTACGTTGCCTTGTGAGTGAACTTTTATAGTTTTAGAGTGAGACTAGTTTCTTACTTTAGTACTTAAACTAGTATCACTTTCATAACATTATTCTTTAATACAACTCTGAAACCATAGTCAAAACCATAAAAAAAATGTGACACGTACCTGTTGTACCTATACAGCACCGGTAAACAGATTTTTTTTTTTTTAGTGACTAGTAATAACGTGACGGCAATGACAATAAACAATACACTGAACCATTACAGACCGATATTTAATGATGCATTTATTATTAATTATAATGTACAAATTCGAATACCAATGATTTTTGAAAATAACAAATCCGAAGCTCATAAAGAGCGTGAATCCGCAAAAATAAGATTTTCCAAGCACGCGCAACACTATCAAGAACTAAATACGGTAGAATATACAACACATTTCATTTATCACCCACACTTAAGCAGCAGCTAAGAATATCTACAGTACAATGAGGCAATGTATGGACGAATCAATTTATCATACAGGCACAAAGCTCGCCCATTAACTTCCAGCTTGATAAGGGAATAATGCGAATAGCCGACAATGGGCCTATAATGTGACAACCCTACTGCTAAATTCGAACCTTTCTGAATTTATGGCCGCCTTATCAAAATCACACACTCTTAAATTTTAAAAGTTCATTTTCCGTTTAGACTTGTTCGTACACGATTATCTTGTGTATCGAATCGACTCGAGCTATATGTATTCAGGTTTACTCCTACATTTTGGATCGCTAAAAGTATTTCTATGTTAATTTTTCTACATTACTACTGATTCATATTTGCTTAGCCGAAATACAAAACTGCGTTCATTTACAGCCGTAGGAGCATTATACATTCATCGGTCGAAAAGAATAAACACTAATAATTATTCACTAATGCCAAATAGTTTGTAGCTCCATAGATAACTTACCTAAAATAAGTTAAATCTTAACGTTTAAAAAACGTTAAAAAACGAAAACCTCATACTTAAATGAAATATTCTCTGTTCAGCAAAAAACATTACGATTCGTTTATGAAAAACCGTTTAGTTACCTATCAGCGTTATCATCGTGATCTTTCGTTCCATAATTGTTATTTCGCGTGTCTCCTACATTTCAATTAGTATCGCTTCACAAATTGACATCGACTGTTTCGTTACAGGAACCTTCACCGTGTTTCATTTTCATATCTAGTGTAAAACAGAGGGTTGTTCTATTATCGTTAGTTTACATAAGCTACAAAATATTCAAGATACATATACTAAAACATTTATTTACGAGTATTACGCAGTCTGCAAAGTTGAGCAAAAAAAGTAAAAGTATTGTTAACGAAGACTTACACTCTCTAGAGATTCCACATGACATAATTCTTCGGCAACATAATCTAAGTTGTAAATGCTGCGAGACCGACAATATGAAGGCAACAATATGATGAACGAGCTACGAAAACATTTGCACAAAAATTCGAAGCCCAATTTTTATGATAATACGAAAAGAATATTCAAATATTTGGAGTAAAAAAGTGAAATAAAACTGGCAACAAATTTTAGCTAAAAGTTTAGTTTTATTTTAGATAAAACCTATTCGATACCCATGCATCAACGTCACACAATGTACAATCGAATTTCTAAAGTAACTTCTACAAAACTGTTCCAACATTTACCAGTAATGCAACATGCAACCTAATCTTATCGATATATGTAAATATTTATGAGCGACGTAATGCTACCAAATCTACCAAGAGCTACCATAGTCTTCGGCAATAACATTTTATAGCCGATATTCGGAGTCAGCATGAACCACAGACAGCATACTTTAGACTTCGCATGATGCAAAACTGTGTGTAACTAATAAGATAGTGCATACAGAGCGAAAACAACTACTTCTTTAAAGTTTGAACGAGCTATGATACTTCATCACGTTACATTCCACAGAGCGAATTGTTTACTACAACAGCCAACGTAACAATATATGATTGAAACTTCTGTCTTGTGCGTATTTTAAGGATTTTAAACTACAATCAAATGGAACGTAATGCGTGTTGACTGTATTCAGGACCCATTTTTTTTTCATATAGTTTTAAAGGCACATGACTGTTATTAAGAATGAGAACCATTTTTATTTAATCGTAATTGTACGAAAGGAAAAGAAATACAATTTGTGGACTCAACCCCTCGTTTGCTTAGACACGGATCCGTGCGTGGGAATTTCAATCTATTATTTTAAGTGTCAAGGTAACTTTTTCAGTAACGTAATTTGACAGAAAGCATACGAGGTGTTAATGCCTTAAGGCTCCTAATTATATGATCCGTCTAGCAGCTAAGTGATCTGGGGCAGGAACATAATGTATACTAGTGGCGCAATAATGTCTGTAAGGATACGCTACGGCAAGGTGCCAACATTGCAGTGAAGTAAGTCCAATAGTTTCGTCGTAGCAGTAAAAGCATAATAAAATTGTCAAGTCATTGCTTTATTTCTACTATCAAATGTTTCACCTAGTTTAAACTTTTATTGTTATAATATAATTATGTTCATCACTTATTCCTAGTGAGTCCCTCGGTTTCGATATTACTTTTTAAAATATATTTAAAACTATGGCTTATTCATTTATAAACAGCTTAACTTATTCTGATATAAAACTTTTTTTACAAAGGCATCTGAGTTTTTAGCATTATTTGTTTGTGCTGACCTGACAAACAATCCAATCATATGTGGCAGTTTTTAAAATAAAATGCACCTAAATTATAATGGTATAACCAGATAACTGCAGCAAATCAACAAAATACTAGTATCTTAGACTTACTTGCATGAAAATGGTAGGCAATATCGTTAAGAATACAACGATAGCAAATAACAAGTTTATTATAAACCAATCCAAATCACGTTAAATTTTGTCATATAGTAAAACCCTTAGCAAGAATCATGAAACGCAATAATTACAAAGTGAGCTTCAAAGCTTTCTATTGTGAAATAGTATTTATTAGAGAAAGCCGTAGTAAGTATTTATTCTCTTGATTGTTCTAACTCAAGCAGAACTGTAGTTTTGTGCTGAGTAATCTAAATAAACGATATAATTGATAACGAATTGTAAAACGATTATGCGTTGTAATGTAATTTAGCTTTCCTGTCATTATCTGTGCCATAAACATTATACTGTATAACAAGCTAATTTTAACGACTACCGCCAGTTTTAATTGCCATGAGTTACGGCTTAATTTTCAGTTAGATAAGTTACGATTCACAGAAATTCTGTAAGATAATATGGCAGTTAGTTGAAATAGGATACCTTCGAGACTGAACATTATTAGAACTCACCTACGTTATAGAATTGATTATAAGTAATTTCACATACAGAAGAAGAAAATTTGTTATGTTTGTTTCCTTGAATTATGATGCGAAAAACACTCATGTACACCCTACGAAACACGAAACTACGAAATTATAATGATGTGCGATATTTAATTTTTTTTTTCGAGTATTACGTGTATCAATAACTCAAAATCTGTTAATAGTACATTGTGCATTAAGGGAGGTAAGTACGCATACGGAATTACTAATGAGAGTGTTAGAAGCCCGAACCCGTCAGGCGGAGGGCTTTTATGACTCGAGTTTGTATTCCGCTTACCTACCGTGATGCATACAATGTTTTTCATCACACTTGCCGACAAAAACATAAGTTTTAAGACATAATATTATTAAATGACGTACTGACATTTCTATTACTCCCTAGGGAATATCACTTTTCTATTACTCCCGCTACGCGCGCAAGCAATGGCGCGCTTAGACAGCAAGTGTGATGAAAATTTTTTTTCAATAGCGTTGCCACCTTAAAAGGTATGATTTAGGAACGATTTCATCCATCAGTAAAAAGCGACGAATTCGATATCAATCGAGCGATAACATTTAAACGAAGTAAATTTTTACTACTCATAAAAAAAGTTAGACATTGCGATCGATACACCCTTCCACACACGGCCAATTTAACGTATTCAGCAAACGTAAAGCACGAATGAAGCGATTCTAAGTCACGCAACTCATCTCGGCCGAATTAAGTGCTACATTTTTCCACGTCCACGTTATATTTATTAATCTCCGGCATGTACTTCCTCCGGCAGACTGCGTATTTGGAAGAATTTACGATGACTGGCATATAAACCATAACATTAAAGGAGTAAACTACATAATTTTAACTGTAACCGGTATTTAGTTTTTGTTGGTATATCTGTAAGAGATTTAAAAAAATATCAAATTATTATTGTGGGAGACATTTAACTACTTCTATCATATAATATATTATTGTTAAAAATTAGGTGAAAATTGTTAAAGCCTTTCATGACATTAGGTGGCTGAATTTATATTGGTGGGAGATATAGTATGAATTTACATAGGTACGTAGTATATTTATATCGTCCTCCTTGACATATCCGTCAATGGCGAAACCTAGCTGGTTTCCTAAAGGTTCTGTTGCAGTACGCGCAGTGCAAATGACTTTTATTGTTAATACGTTTAGGTACAGGAGTGTACGATTTTCAGAGTTCGCAGTGGGCAGCTGCTGTATTAGGGTTGCTGCATCTATTAGGCAAGCAATCTATAATCTCTGGCCACGTCACCGCATGCCTTTTGAGAAATGACGGCTGCCAAAGCTAAGTCGCTTGAGCCAAGGCAAGGTTGAGTTATGGTAGTTTGTACAAGGGGCTGAAGGCCATTAGGGCAGGGTTCTAATCCTTATCGCGCAAGTTGCACTTAGGATTAGCCCTGTCGGGTTTTTTGGCATTGGCAGTGTCCAGCTTTGATTAGGGGTGTTTTTATAAAGGAATTGTTGAGGTGATATTTTTTGTGACGAATTGCTATGCACTTAGTTTTTGTTTTTTAACACCTTCGCGGACACTCAACGCCAATAGGCGTAATCTCATTGTTTCTTCTATTGTGTCTAGAGTAGTGTCCAAATGTGTTAAGCTTTTTTTCTTTACGTATATAAATGTATTTTTACGAATAATGTTTATTTACAGTTCATAGTACTCGTATTAACATTTTGATCAGAACTCTTTTTAATAGAAAAAAGCGACCTAGCAGAGCTTTTATTTTAAAATATTGAAGAAGCTTTAGTCTGCTTTCGTAGCAGAATTATTTGTCAAAAGCAAACTTTCAACAAATACTTTATCTTGTTTAATTTCTACCTAATTTGTACTTTCAACCTACAAATTGTTTTTAGATAGGGTTTTTCACATTTCATGTAATGTATCTACTTCTTTCTATATACATTTATTTATCGCATAGTTACTTAAATGTCATACAGTAAAGATAACAACAAAACTGTACCTAGTGCTAAGTATTAAAGACAAAAGAAAGCACTTCAACGGTTATATTATTATAGCTGCATTACCACTGATTTCATGTATATGGGGTTGTTCTCCCAGAAGGAGGTCTGATGGAGTAAAGATTTTGATGTTGTCGTATAGAGGGCACGGAGGTGTATACCAGAAAAATCTGACATTTGAGGATTTGCTTCCTGGTCAAAAAATGTTCGACGGCCTGGCTAAACGGTGAGACCTAGGTGGGGGGTGCTCGACCAAATGTCATAGGGAACTGCTGACAGTTTTTAGCGCCGTAAAAATTTTTGCGAAAAAAAAAAACAATTTTGCACTCAATTTTCAAAATGGTCCTTCGAGCCTGGTTTTTTTGTGGTAGAATCTCTGAGGGACCTAGATTAAAGAAAAAGTGTTTTTGTGATTCTTGGATCCAAGATGGCCGCCGTAGGGCCCGTCAAAGTTTGTATGAGAACTCTTAAACGGGGGGAGATAGGTGGAGGTTGCTCGACCAAATGTCATAGAGGACCCCGAGAGCTGTCAGGTGGGCAAAAAAAAGCGAGGCCGAAGGCCGAGCCCACGCGGTGAAACTGCCCTTCCTAACTGTCTTAATAAGCGAACCGGAGGGCCGCAGGCCCGACGGTTCGCTTCGAACCCCAGCTAAGGCCGTAGGCCGAGCTCCGCGTAGGGCCGAAGGCCCGGAGCGTCCCATAGGGGCGCGGTAGCCTGCGAGGCCGGAGGCCGAGCTGCGAGAAAATAAAGCTTTCCTACGTATAATAAAATCTGAGTAACTATATAAGTTGAAACGAAGCTTCGTAGATGCGAAGGCCGAAGGCCCGAAGCGTCCAACACAGGCGCGCCAGCTCGCGAGGCCGAAGGCCGAGCTGCCAGAGTACAACGCATCCATGCTACTCAATGAAAAATTGTAACATGAAAACGAATCGGAGGGCCGCAGGCCCGACGATTCGTTTCGACAATCTGCGAAGGCCGAAGGCCGAGCTCCGCGTAGGGCCGAAGGCCCGAAGCGTCCCTCACAGGTGCGACAGCTCGCGAGGCCGAAGGCCGAGCTGCAGGAGTCCAACGCATCCATGCTACTCAATGAAATAGTGTAACATGAAAACGAATCGGAGGGCCGCAGGCCCGACGATTCGTTTCGATAATCTGCGAAGGCCGAAGGCCGAGCTCCGCGTAGGGCCGAAGGCCCGAAGCGTCCCTCAGAGGCCTGACAGCTCGCGAGGCCGAAGGCCGAGCTGCAGGAGTCCAGTTCAAAAGCCCAAAAACTGCAACATAATTAAAAAAGAATACAAAAACAATAATAATAAAAATTAATTAAATAAAAAAATAATCTCCAATACCCCACTCCTCCAGTCGACAAAAAGAGAGGCCCGCGAGGCCCTTGGGCCTCGCGCACAGAGCAAAAAACTAGTTTCGCGATTAAAACTACACTTTTAGTGCAACTCGTATCGCTCGTATTTGCCGCGACAAAAAATACACTGGCGTGCATTATTTAAGCACGCATTACATCACACGAGCACGGCTGGGTCTGTTCCGGTAGGAACCCAGACAGTACAGTGTAGTGACATTAAACTAATGATTTCCTATCTTCACACGTTTTGCTTCGATGTTTTTCAGACATTTTGTATCATTTAAATACGCTGCAAGTCTGACGCTTTGTGTTGAAACGTTTAGTCATGAACTGCATGATATATTGACAATGAACTATCAAAATAGATAACTAAACCAAAAGTTTTCGAAATGTAATGTAACTCAGTTTATCTATAAATATAATCATCGAAACTCGGGTTATCTGTGCCAGGCATTCCTACCAAGTTTTCTTCAAGTGCTGTACGGCAAAAAGCGTTACCCACATATTTATATATAAAGAAAGTACGTATTTACTTATTTTTTTGTCCAGAATTCTTATTATTTAGAAAAAGAAATAATTTTAGCAATTTGGATGTGTCATACTCATGAGTTATGCTATGTAATATACATGTTTGCCAAACGTCGATCCCAACGTCGTTATGTCTTCGTGCTTTTTCTATCCTATCGCTATGTCCTACATATTGCCAAGCATACGTAAGCTTAAGCGGCTGTATATATTTTTCACTCGCTAGACATTTAAGAATTCACGACCATTCCCGAACATTCCAGAGTCGTTTTAAAGTCCTCGTCCGGACTCGCCGTGCGTCATACTAATTGCTGGCAGTACATGTCAAAGGGCGACCGGCGTCGAGCCGGATGCACACAATACGGACGGGGGTGTACACTATGTGAAAATAGGGGGAAAGACGGTACATGTCTGGAGGCCGGCTGGTAATGAGTGTCTAAATTCACGGTTTCATTTTCGGTCGTAAGCACGGGCTCAGGTGGAAAATGGATAATGTACGTCGACATCTGTACTGTGCTGACTTTTTTGCATAAAAAGTTCAAGCAGAAAGCCCTTTTCACAAATGAGTGTAAGGGACTCCAAGGGCTTAAGCAGACAGCGTCATGTAGGTATATAATGAAACCATACCGCCAAACACAATTGTTCAATTGTGCCAAGATGGGCAGGACATAGCGCTTTTTTTAACACCGCACATATTTCGGCGCAACATTTTTGACAAATGTTTATAGAATATAGCCAATCAACACTTTGACGGACCAATCACAACTATTTTTTAATGGCAGATTTTTATAGGCTGATATTAAAATTCATTACCGTGATGCATTGAAGAGGGGGTGACACTTCTTCCATGCTTTATTTGTTCGTAGGTTTAAGTTAATACAATAGGCTTAGCACATGTTTGGTGCGACAGTATGTCGCCACGAGATAGACTTCTCGTATTTAACTAACTATATTAATAAAAGATGAACTAGACTGCCCTATCTCGCATCATCATATCCAAAGCCTACTGATCTATACTTATGTGAAACTGCATTACTGCTGTGAACACATATTATGGTTAGCATGAAACTTCTATCATTGATAATTGCAAATAGTTTGTGTTATTAAATCAGCGCCGTATTAGTAATCAAATAATTTAAAGAAAGAAAGAAAAAAGATTTATTGCCAATACAAAAGTACAATTTATACAACAAAAACAAAACAACATAATCATCTCATCTCAACAAAAAGAAACAGAACTATAAAATTGTGGCAACAGGAGTATGCTCAGCATTTTGCTGCGAGACAGACTGGCTGTCACAGCGCTGATTTTCAGCCACCCCCGTTTTCAGTTTACAATACAAAGTAGTAGTATTTACCTTCATGAATTTTTTAACCAATTATTCAAACTAGATAAGAAGGGTATACTCTTGAAGCCAATCAATTATATCTACTACTTACCTAGTTACTAAAAGTTCTCTATTTTCAGTTCAAATATCGGAGCCTAAATAGCGAGGCGATATTGCTCGTTAAAACTCGGCGTCATTAGGCCATGTCGGGCCCAGTTATCTTTTGAATAGAAACAACCTATAATGATCTATTGAATTTGAAACTGGTATAAATAAAGTAACTATATATTATGGCATACGCTTGTCAGTAATACATGTTATGTACGGTATGGTTCGATTGTGCCATAATATGCTGATACTCACATGACTTATGTATACATAGGAACAGAGTATGGAGGCTTTATCAAACTAGAATAACTATCGAGGGCTATTTTGAAATAAACTTTATACCGATTTCTATATTTTTTTATTTAATTGACATTAAATATGATATGTAGGGATTGTAGGGTATACCACTCTATGGCTCTAATTGCTGACCATAATGATACTTCATATAATATCACAGTATGATGAGACTTATCGAGCAGCATTCTGAAGCCCGATTAATATGGTGTTACAACTTGTACAATTACATTTTTGTCACAATGTTGATACCTACTGATACAATAATTTAATTGAAGCGATCGATCAAATGAAAGTCCGCAATGAAAATACGAGTAGCATGTTAGTTCTTCGCATCGCCTAGGTTGGGTCTTACGGGTTGTTCTTTAAACTAACTATGAGATGTAATCACACAAGACTATCTAATATCTCAGCATAATATTCCAGCATCGCATTCCAAATAAAAAGTATCTCATATTCTTATAGAGATAACGTACGAGAACTATATAAGTACAATCTGGTTTGTCCAAAATCAAATAACTCAATGTACTACAGAAGCGCATTTAATACTGCAATACGTGTGTTCAATGCCCTACCTGTAGAAATTAAAATACTAGAGGGAAATCATTTTAGAATTAAGTTAAAAAATTGGTTGATTGAAAATGTATTTTATACTCTAAATGAGTTTTTTGTAAGATAAAATTAAGGATTATATTGTATGCCCGTAACGGGTTACTTTTGATACTAATTACCACAATGTATACCATCTTTTGTACACAGTTTACAATAAATAATTACTTTACTTTACTTTATAGGCTGTATCCCGAGTTTGTTCAAGATCTTTTTACTGTCACGAAATCTAAATTTCCTGAATTTTAACAAAAGGATATTTTACCATGAAGTCTACGGTGACATCACTTAGTTAAATACTATCAGTTAAGTATATTAAATACTATACAATTACATATACCCGTACTTAACAAAATATCAAAGGAAAATCTCACAGAAATCGATTTAATCCCATGGAAAGCGCAATTAAGGTTTTGTTGTACTAAGCCACAATATAATCGAACGCCGTTTTACCAAGAATACCCATGTCAGCTTCAAGACCTAAGGTCAAATGAGTGTTTTTGATCACTTACCCTCTGCGGTGGTAAGATCTGCCTTGGACTGTGATGCTTCGGCGAACAGGAACCATGTTTTTCTTTCCTATGAGATTTGAGTCCGCGAAGAAGACGCGAGAAAGTGGTCACTTTCTTCTTGGCGGTGCCCAGGCAGTTGTCTGCAGAGGAGACTGTTTTTCGGTTATAAAGTTATTTTTCTTCTAATTACAGCAAACAACAGAAGTACAGAACTACAGATATAGTGAACGACCTTTTCCCTTCGTATTTTCACGAAAATGTCGAACCAATTCAAATGCTTCTGTGAAAAGCCGAAGGAAAACGATTATCCACTATCCCTTTATTCATAAAATATAATTATTTCCCTTTCGGTTTTATAGACATATTGATAAAATGGAAAGCGACAAACAATACTTATCGGCTTGATAAGTTAGGAGACATAATGTAGTTGTATTAATATACAGAAATAAACAATTTTTTACAAATAAGTTTTCACTATATTCAAGAGCTGATTATTATGGATTGACGAAGAACCACATACTCGTAATCGCAGTGTCCATAATTTTATAGTCACATACATAATAATGTTTCTGTATCATAACATGGTGTACCAGAAAGTAGCAAACATTTTAGATGTTTTTCTGTTACGTCTCTTAGAATTCGTCTGTTTTAAGTACGAAATAAAAAAATACTCACCACTCGGTGGAAATTCGTAGAAGTACGCCGACCGGGGACTTAAACAACTGTAACAATAACGAAAACACAGTCTTAGATACAAGTGATACTTAGATGAATGTTGTAGGTATCATTTGGGTCAAACTTAAAATCATGTTACGAGTCTTTCCGGTGGACATTTTAAAAGTTAAGGGCTATGAGAGTTAATTTACTTATTAAACCCTTATAGTCATTTGAAGGCACTCTTTTCCTATTGAATTGTGTGATAAAAATCACGACTACACTCCTACCAGTTGCTTACTATTGGCCACAGGAAAGAGGGGCTCTACAGTTCAGCTGAACACGCACTTTTTCTTTCCTGTGGTCGATAGTTAACAGCCTGTGGACGGGTAGTATTGATTTTTATCCTACAAAGCAATGGAAAAGGTGGACGTCTTAATGAAGATTAGGCTTTCATAAGAAAATCAAGCTTTATAGGCCTTAATTTTTAGATTGTCCACCGGAAAGACTCTGAACATGGGTTTGCGTTTGACCCATTTGGTATTACATAGATAGGCCATAAATACAAGAGGTTGTATTGATTTAAACTTTCACATTTATCACTCATTTATTAACGATAAACGGGTCAGGACAATTTTAAACGTAAGTTTCTGCCAATAAGACCCATTTGTCTTTAAAAAATAAATAAGAGCTGATATGTTACAATTATGTGCGTGACCCGTGTGGTGACGGCAGTAAGAATACATTTGTCACCACCCCAACTCCTCCTGCGGGTGTCGTAAGAGTCGACTAAGGGATTAAAGTGTCACTGACCATTCTACAAGATTGATGATGGGCAGCAGCGTCATCATAGTGGACACATTACTGCGATCGCCAATCCGCTTGCCCAGCGTGGCGATTATGGGCATTTACCTCCTAATGCGTCTATACGCATAGTTAATAGGAGAGGCCTACGTCCAGCAGTCGACTAACATAGGCTGATGATGTGATGTGATGTTACAATGTCGATTGACAAGATTTAATGAGGCACAGACTGAAAATATGATTAAAAAAATAGTAAGTTACATTTTTGTTGACACTTCACTCATAGGAAACTTCTAGTAAAAAAATCAGCTATGTTGCGGATAAACAGACAGACATGGCGAAACCATAAGGGTTCCTTGTTTACTACGGAACCCTAAAAAGGAGTATTAGAAAAAAATATTTTAAGTAAACCAATTCTAAAATGTTCTCAATAAAACCATCATCATCGTATCAGCCGAAAGACGTTCACTGCTGAACGCCAATAAAATAAAAATATCAGAATTCTCTCTCGGATCGTGTACTCTCGTTTGTATATATAATGATTATTTGTTCTAATACTGTTTCCGAAATTTCGAATTCGCATACAAATTGCATAACTTACTTCGTATAGTTACATCTCTTTCATACCAATAGGTATTGGCGTACAAATGGGCTGCAAAAAATGCTAAATACGTAAATGCTTCCGCGTCCGACTCACGGTAGTCAGCCAAAAATAAGTAATAAGACTTTTAGACATTATTACCACGGAATAGAGTCGAAAAGGTGGTCCATATTCTGAAGGTACTGTCATTTAAAACGATTCGTCCAAACAAGTCGCGCAGGAAATGCAAATCGGGGTTGCTGAGTAGACATCAATGGTTGCGGAATTCGGCGGAAATAATCGGGGCGTAATTAATGTCGCTAATGATGATTGTGGTGGAACCGTCCATGTAATTGAATTAGGGATGATTGATGCTTTTTATAGTGAAGCCTATGTCTAGAAAAAAAGGAGCTTGGCGATTATTTCAGATGTCACGCGTTTTTAGGGTTCTTCTTTGATATTATAAAATTTATTGATGTATACTTTCACGATTATCTGCAAGTTACGCGCCGATACGTAAACATTGTCGTTAGTTTGCTCCGTGAATTTTTTACGTGAATCTAGGGAAAAAGTGATCTGATCCTCGTGATTTTTTGTCAATGGATACTGTCAGTGTTAGTGAAGGTGATAGTAAAAGTTAATTTACTAATAACACTAATTTCTAATCAAATTGCGTATAAATACGTGCTTAACTGACTACAAACTACCGGCCATCCGTTTTTATTTCGTGCCGCTCGACGGAATCACGTAAGTGCCTCGATCTGCATGGCGCTTACGACCTTTGTGCCGCGACGCTTGGGAACTGCATAAAACTACAAAGGAGCATTAAACAACGTGCAGACTACGGCTGCGGAGTTTTTGTTGCTGTGCTATAAATTATAGTTTAAATAATTTAAGCAATAATCTGTTCGGTGATGTCTTCCTACCCAAAGAAGTGTGAGGGATGTCCGCAACTTATTTACAACGAGTCGGACTCTGTGATTTGTTCAACATGTAGCAAACACTACCACATTTCGTGTGTCGTATCGGGTCTCAGTAAGTTCCTGCGAGATAGTCTGTCATCTTGGCAGTGCCCTAACTGTAAACCTAGAGTTTCTAGTGCTGACCATACCCCAATAAGGGCCTGCAACACGGTATCGAAGATTGGAGAGGATAGTAATATCACACTTCGCAAAAAAGCTGCACCCCCTGTTAAATCCACCATTGATGGTAGTGGTGGCACACCTTTGACTGCAAATGAAGCCCGTGATATAATACAAAGTGAAATATCTGGTCTACAAAAGCAACTTACCGATACTTTAACTAATTTGGTGCAGAAGGAGCTGAAGTGTATAAGGAGCGAAATTACAAAAATGAACGAATCAATGCAGTTTATTAACGATAAATACGAAGAAATGAAATCTGAGTTGTTTACAAAAATTAACACTGTGAACGAGTTACAAAAAGAAAATGTACAGCTTAAATCTACCGTCAAGGACTTGAACGCGAGAGTTGACCTCTTAGAACAGCATGCGCGCTCATGCAATATAGAGATCCAGTGCTCGCCGGAGCATAGGGGTGAAAACTTGGTATCAACCGTCATGAACTTGAACAAGGTTATGTCATGTAACATCACAGAAGCTAATATACATAATGTTACACGGATTGCCAAGCAAAAACCTGACAGCACTCGGGCCAGATCTATTATTGTACAATTCAACAGCCCTAGGGTACGCGACGAGTTTTTGGCTGGATCGATAAAGTACAACAAAAGTAACCCTGACAATAAACTAAATAGCCATACCCTTGGGATTGGTGGGGCTAAACAGAACATTTATATTATGGAACACCTCTCACCCAGGAACAAATCCCTTCACGCCGCTGCCAGAATTAAGAGCAAGGAGAAGGGGTACAAGTTCGTCTGGATCCGAAATGGGAAAATTTTTATGCGGAAATCTGAAGACAGCGAATATAAGTACATAAAGGATCGTGAGACACTGGAAAAATTAGAGTAATTAAATCAACTAAGGCTAAGTCCATCTGAAGTATGTTATAGTACTTTGTAAAAAAAAATTGAGCTAAATATTTTTACCATATATTATCAGAACGTTAGAGGACTAAAAACTAAATTGCACGATGTGTACTGTAGAACTTCAATCTATAATTATGACGTTTATGTGTTTACGGAAACTTGGCTTAATAGTAGTGTTTATGACTCTGAGGTCTTCGACATGCGTTATGATGTCTATAGGCGAGATCGAACTGTCACCCGTTTCAATAGTAAAAAACAGGGTGGGGGAGTACTGGTGGCAGTCTCTAAAAAATTCAAGTCACGTAGGTTGTACAACAGGGAAAGTTCTTGTGAAGACATCTGGATAAGTATATCTGTGCCTAGTAATGATTCCGTTAAGGAATTTTGTATTTGTGCTGTCTATCTGCCGCCACCATTAAATATAGAAATATTAAATCACTTTACTGCTAAAGTAAGTAATGTTTTAAACGAAAGTGAAAAGTGTTTTATTATTGGAGATTTTAACATGAGTTCGATTGATTGGATTGACGATGACGGTAGTATAGTTTCTACCCCATTGCATATAAATAACAACATTGAAAGAGCTTTCTGGGATTTCATTACTCTTAACGACTTAAGGCAAATTAATCACATACCGAATTGTAATACGAGAATTCTTGACATCGTTCTGACCAACGTATCAAATATTGATGTACTTGCACCGGTTGATATTGTATCTAAGGTGGATGAATATCATCCTCCACTCCATATTCAGATCCAAAATCTGAATCAACCAAGCACTATAAAAACTTGTCCGAAAATCATTCATAATTATTTCAAAGCTAATTACGACCATATCAACGAGAGGCTTCGAGCTATACAATGGACTAATATCCTTGAACCATTGAAATCTGTTGATTCAGTAGCCGAAGTGTTCTACTCTGAAATTCGCTCTATTATTCGTGACTGTGTCCCCGAGCGTAAAGTAAAAAAAAAACATTACCCTCACTGGTTTTCTCGGCCGTTGATTGCAGCTTTGAAAGAAAAAAATAAACTTAGACTTAAATTTAAAAAATATGGTAACCCTATGGACGAATTATCGTTCAAACTACTTAAAAAACGGTGTGACAAGTTGACGCTAGATTGTTACAATGCGCATATCAACTCTGTAGAGTCTAATATAGCATCCAATCCAAAACACTTTTGGAGCTACTTAAAAATGAAAAAAGGCGGTGCTAGTAATTATCCAGATGCTATGTCGGACGGTAACGTTACCTCTGATGACAGCCTGATCATATGTGAACTATTCGCTAGACATTTTTCAAACGTTTTCGATTCCTACCAGCAGACAGTAATTGAAAATGATGATATCAATAAGATCATTCCTAATGACAATCTTAGCCTCCTGGTATTCTCAGAAAATCAAGTTAATAGAGTATTAAAGCGTTTAAATGTCAATAAGGGTGCGGGCGCTGATAATATTCCTCCGGTATTTTTAGTAAGAACAGCAGATGTATTGTCAGCTCCCATTACATACATATTTAATAAATCCTTAAAGCATGGAGTATTCCCGTCGGTATGGAAGGAAACAAAAATTGTCCCCGTGTTCAAAAGTGGTGATCGGTCGTTAGTAAAAAATTACAGGCCTATTGCCATCTTACCTACATTAGCAAAAGCTTTTGAAATGTTAATTTGTCCTATTATTTGCTGGCACCTCTCACAGGTACTACTAAGTAGTCAACATGGTTTTATTAGGAATAGGTCAACCGCAACCAACCTTGCTACTTATATGGAAGATCTGACAGAGTCGGTTGACAAGCGCATACAAGTGGATGCAGTTTACACCGATTTCAGCAAAGCGTTCGACACAGTCAATCATAACATCCTAATTAATAAACTTCAGTCGCATGGCGTGTCGATACCATTGCTGGGTTGGTTTAGATCGTATCTATGTGACCGGAAACTAAAAGTAGTGATGAACGGCTATAATTCTAATGATTATGTGGCAACGTCTGGCATTCCTCAAGGATCTCACCTCGGCCCATATCTTTTTACTATTTTCATCAACGATATTAATCAATGTTTTCAAAAATCGCGTATATACCTTTTTGCCGATGATCTCAAAGCTTCTGCCGACATTCGAAATATATCAGATTCTATATCATTTCAGAACGACCTCGATAGATTGTCCGATTGGTGTAAAGTCAATAAGATGTCTCTAAATATTCAAAAATGCAAGCATATAAAATTTACAAAAAATGTTAACGTGATACCCACTAAATATACACTAAACGGGGAGTTACTTGATGAAGTTACCAGTATTAGAGATCTTGGCGTTAACTTTGACAGCAAGCTTAAGTTTACTGATCATATTGACAATATAGTTCTAAAAGCATCGAGGTTGCTAGGTTTCGTAATCAGAGAATGTAAACAATTTAAGAAACCAGCTACTAAAATAATTATGTATAATGCATTAGTAAGAAGCAACTTGGAGTACTGTAGTATTGTCTGGTCACCATGTTATAATCTTCATATCAATAGGATAGAGAGGATTCAAAAGAAGTTCCTCTCCCATTTGACCTTTAGCACACGTAAGTCAAAAAAACTTAAATCGTATCACGCCCGCTTAAAGCATTTTAAAATAGGTACATTGTCTAACAGACGTCACATGTTCGATGTTATTTTTCTAAAAAGGATTATTACGGGTGGGTTAAATTGTCCTGATTTGCTACAAAAAATAAATTTTTTTATTCCATCGAAAATTCCAAGATCGTGCAACATTAGGCTGTTTTCTTTACCGAAGTGTCGCACAAATCTCAAACGACACAGCCCACTAGCGCGTATGTATGAAATCTATGAGAAACATCAAAACGAGATCGATCTCAACGTTACTTCGATCCCACATCTAAAGAGAATTTTTCTTAATTTGTAACTAGTTGTATAAATTAAACTTAAGATTCTTAGCAAACTAAGTGTGTAATATAAGAAGCGCAACCTGTTTGTTTTTTCTATTAGTGCATGCTGTGATCTTCAGTAAATAATAAGGCGCATAGCTTTTTAATGTGCATGATAGTTTTAATTTCTGAAACTGTGTACTTATTGTTGAAGGTCCAAATAAATAAAATAAAAAATAAAAAATTATTACACATATATTAACGACAAACGTCATGCCCGAAACGTCAGGATAAAATTAAACGTAAGTTTACGCGATTAAGACCCGTTTGTCGTTATAATATTATAAAAGTTATATCTTAACTTTCAAATTATCCTCCGAGTACTCATTTGTGGAATGCTAAGAAGTTGAGACGTAGAAGAGTAGTAATGGTAGAGGTAGAAGAGAAATCACTCCATTTATATACTACACAACTACATTACCATCCATACCATTATAGTTACCATCGCCCACACTGTTAGCTATACACCTATAGACCTTCATAGTCAATATACTATACCCTTTGCCTATACTGCCGTCATAAGCTAAAATGCCGTCTTTTGACATTTTGGCAAAATTGATTTATTGAGACATTCGTAATGTCCAGATTAAGCCGCATCGACCTATCTGGTCCATTTTCTTCTAGAAGGCTTAGTTCTCGAGATAAATTAGTTAAAAAAGCCGTATACACATCAATTTTGCAAGAGTTCCTAATCTAAAAGGCGACTTTTGACCTTTTCAAAGCTAAAAGGACGTTTATGCTAGCTATACGTCTTTTTAACCTTTCACAAGAACCTAATATTATTCACAGTGTCTAGCCTAAAAGAACGTATAAGACAAATACAAAGCAAAAAAGACGTATAACCTTCAATACGTTCTTTTAGGATAGTATCGGTACCACAACATTAGATCTGACTCTAGTCTAAAACATCGTATAACGTTTTATTTGGTTAAAAATGTCGTATACGTAATTTTACCTTAGCATCACTTTACTACTTTTCTTTCACGGCACTAATCTATAAATACGTATTACTGTTATACGTTCTTTTTAGTCTGTACAGAGTTCGTAATTATTCGATGTATACCTGTAAAATGACCGTGATTGTCACAAACTAGTTATTAAAGCCGTATATTAGAACTAGTCAATGAAGACTTCATTGGAGTGAGAAAGACAGATGCCCGAAATTTGTGAATTCCGAAGTTCGCAGTAGGTATACATGTTGTGACGGTACCTACGAGAGCTGTGGCGGCTTATCGCGCGCTAATTGGTCGTTAATATTATGTTCCTTATAATACAATAATATTTATATTGATGTTAGGTTCTTTATAATATGCCGTATATTATGGCTGCAAAGTATGAAGTATAAGACGAGTCTAGGTGAAGAGGCCGTTAATGGATTTTAGGCCCGCAAAGTCCCGATTTTATACCATATAAATTGTGGTACAGACTTCATATCATTCAGCCCTTTCAAAATATATATTCACACGAGTTGCAACGCAACAATTCAAAGTCATGTTGTTTGGTGCATTACGATATTATATTTTTTTATCTTGTAATTTTTTATAGTTAGTTACGCAGTTACACAGGGGAAGGAATATGTGACAATGTTTAATTATGAAGCATGGTTTTGGGGATACAGCTCTATTATTTTGTTGTTTTTTGTTTAAAATTTTTTTCATGGCTCTAAGTATTGAGAAAGTCACTATTTATTTATATGTCATATTTTATTTATTTATTTTACCTGCTCTTTACTTAATATCCTCGTTTTGAAGTTATATTTAAGAAGTCAAAGATTTTATCAAATTTGAAGTTCATATTTAAAAAACTTTGGATCAAACC